>CM054152.1:56945579-56950579 GCA_028751875.1 Rapana venosa | reverse complement strand
AAAAAACTGGCCCGTGAGGATACCGGGGTCCTGTCAGCATAAACAGCATTCCCACCTTCTGGAAAGTCAGAAAGACTTAGAAAGAATAACCATCCTCTCTTATGCCGAAGTCGGACGCGCTGGGCCTGACTTGTCAGGAGCTTAACGGCAGCGTGACGCATTTTCGCTGATATGATAGACAATAGTTGCTGTCTGAGCGTTCGACGAAGAAGAAGAAGAAAGAAAACAATACAAAACATAGTGGATCCCTGCACACAACCATCACTAAAGATTCCTGAACAGTATACATACCTACCCCTCCACACGCCAATCACTCACCCTCCTTATATCCCCCCTCCTCCTAAAGCTAAAGGTGTCCCATAACCTAAAAGGTCGAAGAGGAGCGAGGCGTCAGAGACCTCACTTCTCTAGGGGCCAGCATATTTCGGGCGGCGCCCATCTCCTCTCCCTCGCTGCTTTACCTTCCCTGACCCTAAAGAGGCCAGGTACCCATTTACAGCTGGGTGAACTAGGGGAGTGTACTGAAGCCAAGGCGCGCAAACGGTCACCCATCCAAGTGGTAACCACGCTCGACGCTGCTCAACTTGGCTGGGAGGGAAAGCGAGTGCTCCGACCACTGAGCTCTC
Source organism: Rapana venosa (assembly GCA_028751875.1). Classification (NCBI taxonomy): domain Eukaryota; kingdom Metazoa; phylum Mollusca; class Gastropoda; order Neogastropoda; family Muricidae; genus Rapana; species Rapana venosa. Next base: position 56,949,953 of record CM054152.1, on the reverse strand, counting down.
CCGTTCCCCTCTTCCTATTTCCTTCAATTCCAGTCATCACAAATCAGATTAACAGGATGATGCTACGGAAAGAAATTTGCAGGGAACGTTAGAGAAACTGTCACTGTAGGCAAGACAGATATCGTAGGTGTGGCTCAGTATAGATGACAGCCGTAAATCTCTCCATTAAGATGCTGAGATTTCTGCAGTACAGTGGGCTGCTTTAAAATTCTCAAGGGATGGATTGATTGAAGACAACTGATGGGAGAAATACGGTTAAGTCATTGGATTGTTCGAAGGAAATTGGTTAGAAAAATACGTTTGTGTCATTAGTTATCGTGAGTTTTTTTCCTTTTACTTTTTTTGTCATTGTTATCTTTCTTGTAAGAAATTTGAATAGGAGAAATACAGTTAAGTTATTGAATTGGTGAAGAAAACGGGTTAGAGAGATACGTTTTATGCCATTAGTTATCGTGGTTTTTCTTCTTCTTCATTGTCATTACCATCTTTCTCGTATTTGCTTTCTTTTTTTAATCTGACGAAGAATTGTAGAAATTGGCATCTTTTCTGCTTTTTTGTTTTTACTTTTTCGATTCCAGCAGATATGATGTTTGTTTCTTTCCAGAAATATTGTGGTTTGTAATCAATTTTATTTGATTAAGGAGAATGGGATTATAGTTCAGAGTTTTGCTTTGAGAGCTCCGAGATTTTGGTTTTGATTTAAGAGGGGGTGTATAACATGCAGGGTGTTATCTGTTTCTTCTTCTGCATCATCATCATCATCATCTTCTTCTTCTTCTTCTTCTTCTTCTTCTTCTTCTTCTTCTTCTTCTTCTTCTTCTGCTTCTCCTTCTTTCCATTCCTTTCCTTCCTCTTCTTCCGCTTCTTCTTCTCTTACTCCTTCTTCTTCTTCGTCGTCGCCGTAGAACGCTCAGATACAAACTATTCTTGTCTGTCATAGGAGCAAAAAATGCGTTACGCTGCCGTTAAGCGCCTGACAAGTTAGGCCCAGCATACTTCGGCGTTGGAGAGAATTGGTATATTTAGTCTTTCTGAACGAAAAAGGAAGGTGATTTCTAGAAATGATACTTCATGGCCACCCTACTCTGAAATAAGTAGATGATCACGGATCTACACGCCATTCAGTATGATGTCCTGCTTTGTTTGGTAAGTACACAGACAGAAAGGTTCTAAACATAAAACAGCTTTCCACAAAAAGCAGCCAGGAATCGCTGCAGGAATGAAATACCCAGTTTTACAGGAACTATCCTATACCTAACGAAACATATCGCCATAAAAAAGACAACTTCGAAACAACAGTGATCATGAGATATCAAGTTTTAATTCATCATCGTGTGTATATACTACTTTGTTGTTCTGTGTTATTCATGGAGTAAGGATAAATAAAGTTTATATATATATATATATATATATATATATATATATATATATATATATATATATATATATATATATATATATATATATATATATATATATATAATAATATGTATATAATATTTAAAGGTAAAATAGATAGATAAATAGATAGAAAGATAGAGAGATAGAGATAGATAGAGAGAGATAGAGAGATAGATAAATAGAGTGCCAGAACGATCTCAGAGATCTTGGCAGGCAAATAAACAGCATCTTAAAAATATATTTACTTCAGTTAACAGGAAAAACAAACAAGACGGAGAAGCAAAAACAAAACAAAACCTAAAATACTTTTTCTTCTCACAGTGTAGAATTTTCAAGATCGGAAAAGAAGATCAGAACGGGTCAAGAAGACGAAAATCTTGATAAAGTGACGCATACAGTAAAACCTGACAGCGTTTGGGAGTTCCAGAAAGCAAAGTGATGCATTCAGGGGATAAAACAAACCAAAAACTAAACCCTAACAGTATTTGCATAAAGAAAAAACTAGTATTTGTAAGCTCAAGCAAAGTGTTATCACAAAGGAATACATCGGATTTATTTACGATTCTTAAGCTTTAGTTTACACTCCTCTACATCCAGGATAATGAAATATCCAGCCGTGTGCCTTTTTTTTCTTAACCTCCCTATGGACTTGCGCTTTTGTAAATTTTGTCATTTATTCCCGCAGGCACGTAATAGCCTACTCTGGTAAAAAGCAGAACATTATTCAGCGTGTGCGCAAGATGTTCTGCGTGCGTTAACACACAAGACCTCGATTTATAGTCTCCTTCAACGGACTTTCAGGCGAGTGGAATCGGCACTGACGTTAACTTAAGGGGAAAATAATATTCCCTTGAACGGCCGTATTGATGGTGGCTGAAACCTAGGCCGTCAGATCCTAGGGCTTATCTATTTATCTACTTTTTTATTTCGAGAATAATGGATTAAAAAGGATCCGTCGATGAGCTTTGTAGCGTTTCAGTACTGGGATGCACTAGGATCGAATCAGGACTCCACCATGAACACATCCACAAGGGAACCAACATCCCTTCAAACCTTGCTACATACCTGCAAGCATCTCCCAACTCCTACCAACCTACTACCACACACACACACAAACACACATACGCACACACACACGCACGCACACACACACACACACACACACACACACAGACACGCACACACAGACACACAAACACACACACACATACACACACAAACATACATACACACACACATACACACACACACACACACACACACACACACGCACACACAACCAGATAAAAATGGTTGTCCGTAAAGTTTTATCCCGGAGTCTTGCCATTCGTCTGAGCCTCAGACGTAAACTAAGAGAATCGATACAGCAAGACTTTGACATGCACTCTTCTACAGCTGCAAATACACACCGACCACATCACATAAACCTTTACAGCCCAGAGTGCACTGGTATTCAAGAACTGGAATGCTGGATTTCCGTTCTGCCCAGCCTGTCAGAAACATTTCTGGGGCGTTAATAAAATAATGATACAGTTGCTAGACATATCTCTTCAATAACAACTGAACTGATAAGGACTGTCAAGGTGGACAAGCTATATATACCCCACACCGATTTTGAAGCCAAGTCTTTTCATGCCCTAAAAAGGGATCAGACAGTTTGACAAGCAGAAAAAAAAGGCTTCATGAAAAACTTCGCGCTCCATTTCAGACGAAAGGACTGGTATTGGAGAAGCGAGGTATACGCTAAGAGCTGAGAGTGAAGTTTCACAAGTGTGGGGGCGGTAAGGCAGGAAGGATTGAATGAAATACATGAAAATGGATAAAGAAGGGGATGAATAAATACGACAGTAAACTTTGTGGTACTTGAAAAGTTCACCCAGCTGTAAATGGGTACCTGCCCTCTTTAGGGTCAGGGAAGGTAAAGCAGCGAGGGAGAGGAGATGGGCGCCGCCCTCAATATGCTGGCCCTAGAGAAGTGAGGTCTCTGATGCCTTGCTCCCCTACGACTTTATAGGTTATGGGACTCCTTTTGAAAAGCAGAATCTCAAAGGAAATGTATCGGGTCTACTCGAATGAAGTGGGTATGTTTGGGTGTCAGAGATTGCAAAACCTATCAGGGATTTAATTCCTGAAGTCGGAATGCGGCTACCTTCGTGAAGGGCAGAACTGGTGGCATACGCAAAATCTCACCATTGGTAAACCTCGGAGCTCTAGTCCCAGGAACAAAAAGAAATATCAGGAGTTTAACATGATGACAAAAATAGGGGAAAAAACAGAAAAGAGAAACAAAAACAAGCTAGCTCTTCAATACAAGTTTTACGTCATGCTGTAGTATGTTACAATGACACTTAATTTAAATATTTTCCCCGTGGGGATGTCGGGGGCCTGACGGTATGAGCAGCGTCCCAAATTTCTGGAAATTCTGTGCTAAGGATGCCCTCTTTTCTATCCCTCTCTTTGTTTCTATTTTGATCCCTTTCTTCTTATTTAATAAATATACTTTTTAAAAATAGTTCCTGCCGTTATCAGTTTCTACCATATAAAGAAAAATAAGATTAGAATTTACAGTCTTTATATCATATTTTTTCAGGAGATGGATACAACTCATTATAGGTTCAAAACGATATTCATAACTTCTCAACCATAAAATCGATGGCTGAATAACTAGTATGCACAAACAACTAACAACACTAGTAGGTAAAAGTGACACTTTACGTATCATCCTTATTTTCCAGCCAAGAATGCCGCTTGAAGTATTATAAAAAGCAGCTTTGAATCAATGAACCCGTGAAACACCAAGTTTTACAGCAAACATTACATATCGCTAACTGCTAGCGAGTGAAGAATACTGAACTGCTGAATACTCCTTGTATTTTTTTTAAAACATTCTCTAGAAAGCTAAAGGCATATTCGCTATAAACCCTGACTGCTTACTGCTAAAGCATGCCGTAAACATTGATGAGAACTGGAAAC
>CM054152.1:56933079-56940579 GCA_028751875.1 Rapana venosa | reverse complement strand
TAGGCTGAGGCGTTTCTTGCTTTGTATGTCAGTTTTTAGGCTGAGGCGTTTCTTGCCTTTTATTTCAGTTTTCAGGCTAAGGCATTTCTTGCCTTTTATGTCAGTTTTCAGGCTAAGGCATTTCTTGCCTTTTATGTCAGCTTTTAGGCTAAGGCATTTTTTGCCTTTTATGTCAGTTATTAGGCTAAGGTATTTCTTGCCTTTTATGTCAGTTTTTAGGCTAAGGCATCTCGTGCCTTTTATGTCAGTTTTTAGGCTAAGGCATTTCTTGCCTTGTATGTCAGTGCATTTCTTGCTCTTTGGGTTAATTTCTAGCCTGGGGCATTCTCCCCTTCCCCCTCCCTTTCAGTCGGTGTTTGACCTAAGACATTTCTTGCCCTTTGGGTGGGTTTCTGGTCTGAGGCTTTCCTTGCCTGCTCAACAGGCTACAGTGACATGACTTGCTTTTGGGACAGGTTTTTAACTGTGGTTTTACATTGAGAGAGAGAGATAGGTAGATAGATAGATATATAGATCGACAGATATAGATTGAGTCAGTATATATATATATATATATATATATATATATATATATATATATATATATGTGTGTGTGTGTGTGTGTGTATGAGAGAGAGAGAGTAAATGTGTGTGTGTGAGAGAGGGATAGAGAGGGATAGTGAGAGAGAGATAGTGTGTGTGTGTGTGTGTGTGTGTGTGTGTGTGTGTGTGTGTGTGTGTGTGTGTGTGTGTGTTGCCAATTACAAGCTTCTTGCTGTTAAAATAGTTTTTTAAAAAATCAAACCATAGCGTTGATTTTAATGATAAAAAAAATTATAATTATCACGAAAAGGACTCTGTAACTGAAATGAAAGAAAAAAGAGGCTGTATTCTTAATCATTTGGTATTGTTTGTTAAAATGATTACATTCATGAACACAAATAACACAAATTGTGACGAACAGGAAATGAGCTCATAAAAAACAACAGACAAAAATCTTGGCAGGATATTGCTTTCTGATTGAAAATTAAATTTCTTAAATTTTTGAAAAAACAAAGAAAAACTGGAAAATTAGCCGAGTGGTTAAAGTATTAACATTTTTCACTATACACGTGTGTCAAGTTTGGGGTTTGATCCTGTCCAGCGCTTGTAGATCAACAACAAGAATACTTACGACCTCTCAGGTCAACTTGTGACACATTTATGTTGCTTGTGTATCAGCGCGGATCAATTACGCACGTTAAAGATCTTGTAAGATGTGTCAGTGCTCGACTTTCTGCAAAATGATATCAGCTTACTCAGCATGCACCCAAGGTTTGACCAGCGCACTAAGCGTAGGCGTAAATTAAGTATTTAGCATGTAGGTTTCTTGGTAGATGTAGCGTAGAACATAAGGTATGTTTCACACGCTTCGATTAAAAGAAAAACTAAATTTTAAAAAAGTGCACAAACAATTACAGATTTATGTAACGATAATTAGTAAAACAGTTTAGTAGATCATTGACAACATAACAGGAACAAATGACAAAACAGAGATGTTAATTTTTAAAAAAAAGGTTTTAAGTAGCTTTTGAAGCTCGTTGACCTGTAAAAGTTAAAGGTGTTCCCAAAACCTAAGTGGTCGTGGGGGAGCGAGGCATCAGAGACCTCAACTTCTTCAGGGGCCAGCATATTTCGGGCGGCGCCCATCTCCTCTCCCTCGCTGCTTTCACCCTCCCTGACCCTAAAGAGGGCAGGTACCCATTGACAGCTGGGTGAACTGGGGGAACTGTACTGAAGCCAAGGCGCACAAACGGTCACCCATCCACATGGTAACCACGCTCGATGCTGCTTAACCTTGGCTTGGGGAAAGCTAGTGCTCTGACCACTGAGCTATCTCGTCCCGAGGACTTGTATGGCCGACATATTCGGAAAGACACATACATGATTATAAGAAGTTGAACTGAAGCGTAACAATCACATAACCCGCCAGTTCACTAACCAAATCAGCGAAGATTGCGCACGCGCAGTCTGTCATTTTAATTTCCGGAATCTTTTATTAATTCCTCAAAAGGACCAGTTTAATAAAATCCTCTCCTCCCCCTCCCTCCCCCTCCCCTTCCTTCTCTCTCTCTCTCTCTCTCTCCTCTCTCTCTTCTCTCTCTCTCTCTCTCTGCCTATCTTTCTCATCAATATTTTTCCTGATTTTCCGCCAGTCTTCCAAAAGATTGAATATTGAACACACTGTAATAACGGGGGACAATAAAGGATCAACTTTTCTTTAACAATCCGCTCTTCGCCGCAACCCAAAAAGAAACTGGAAACACAACCTGATACGAAATAGACTGCTCGACTTGAAAAATTTCTTGGCCCAATCACTGACAACAAAAAAGCCAAGCACAACATTATGCTGTCAATATTACTCGAAATGATTTGCAAAAACCAACGAAGCAGCAAAACAAAAATAATTCGTGTTTATCAAAGTTAGATGACCCATCATAGGTTTATACCGTCTTAAATTTGAACGCTGTGGGCAGTTTCAGTTATTGCACAACAGCCTTTATTGTTTGCTACTTTAAACATACACCCTCTTCTCCTTCGTTTAGAAAAAGATAAACAAAAAGTGGAAACTAAAATTGCGTTTTATGTTTACGGTTTCCAGAAAAAAAAAATCATAAAATTTTTTTTTTCTTTGAATAAATCCTCTCTCTCTCTCTCTCTCTCTCTCTCTCTCTCTCTCTCTCTCTCTCTCCCTCCCTCCATCCCTGTCTCTGTCTTTCTCATCAATGTCTTTGTAGAGTTGGAGAGAGACAGCCAGTCAGACAGACACAGAGACAGAGATCAAGTTTGCTACCTTTTCTTTAGCTCAAAATAAGCTAAAACTGTACAGGAAGATAATGTAAGTGTTGGCAAGATGATGGACTATTTTCGTTGTGTAGAAACAAAAGAACTTTATACTTCTATGACTCCTTTTCCTTCAGACAGAGATGACTATATTCGGCAGTTCTGGGTAAGGGTATGGTAAGCAAGTACGCATGCTAAAGCAGGGGTATATGGGTTGTAAAACATGTGCATGCGCGCGCGGGCGCGCGAGCACACTCACACATATACACAGATACACACCCAGATACACGCACGCACGCACAAACACACACAAACACACGCACGCACACACACTCATCACACGCATAACAAATTCACGTACACGCACTCACAACCGCATGCATACTCACACACGTACATACATACATACAAAACACGAACACACACACACATACTTCCACCCCTTCCCCGTACACACTCACTCACAACACACACACACACAACACACACACAACACAACACACACACACACACACACCTACACACAAAACACACACACAGCTGCGCGCGCGCGCGTGGAAGGACGTTAAACTGAAGAACTAAACACAGATACAAAACTCAAACTCTATTAACCAGACTCCTTTTAAACACTCAGAAATACCACAGAGAGAGACAGAGAAGAGAGGAGAGAGATGAGAGAGAGAGAGAGAGATGGAGAGAGAGAGAGAGAGAGAGAGAGAGAGAGAGAGAGGGACAGAGAGGGACAGACAGACAGAGACAAACAGACAGAGAAAGAGAGAGATCAATGTTTTTGGATTGGCCAGTATAAAAAAAAGGTTTAAAAAAATCAATTCATAGCGTCGATCTGGACAGTCAAACAGGAGCAGACAAAGACAGAGAAACAGCTTAAGAAAGGCGCACAGGCAGACAGACAAAGACAGAGGTACAGATAAAGACAGAGACAGACTGACAAACAGAGACAGAGAGAGATACAGATTAAGTGAGAAACACACAGAGACAGACTGACAGACAAAGACTCAAAGACAGATACAGATTACGACAGACGCACAGGCAGACAGACAAAGAAAGAGATACAGATAAAGACAGACACAGAGACAGACTGACAAACAAGAGATAGAAAGACAGAGATACGGATTAATTAAGAAACACACAAAGACAGACTGACAGAGACAGAGATACCGATTAAGAAACATACAGACAGACAAAGACAGAAAGACACAAAGAAAGATATACAGATTAAGAAAGAGACACAGGCAGAAAGACAGACAAAGACAGATATACAGATTAGTAAAAACACAGAGGCAGACAGACAGACAAAGAGATACAGATAAACACAAAAACAGAGACAAAGACAAAGACACAAAAACAAAGACAGATTTAAAAAAAACACCACACAGAAACAGACAGACAGACATACAAGACAAGACAGAGAGACACAAATTAATACAGATGACGAAACAGACAGAGACAGACACCCAAACTACACATTCAAACTCACACAAATCGAAGTTACAGAACTACACTCGTATCGTAGTCTAATACAAGGGTACTACCAGAACTGCACGGTACAATAATCATTCTCTTCCTAGCCATCTCAGTTCGTTTCTGGACTGAACGATCGCCTTCCTCGTGTTCTGAGGCCTCGCCATTGCCCGGTCAATTATACATGCTATACCGTGGTGGCTTCGGGTTGTAGAACACACACGCATACATGTACATCTTGACGCGTAAACAGACAAAAACATACAGCGAGAAAAAGAGGGAGAGATAAAATGTACGGGCATGTGTGTGTGTATGTGTATGTGTGTGTGTGTGTGTGTGTGTGTGTACGCGCGCGCGCGCACACACACACAGAAACATAGACACAGACCCACAACACCACACACACAAAACTATCTCTCTCTTTTAGAACAACCACATACCACTCTCTCTCTCTCTTTTCTCCTCTCCTCTCTCTCTCTCTCTCTCTCTCTCTCTCTCTTAAGCGAAACACACACACACACCACACAAACAACACACACACACTCTCTCTCTCTTTCTCTCTTAGAGCGAAACACACACACACACACACACACACCACACACACACCTACACACACACACACACACACACACTCACTCTCTCCTCAGTCAAGCGAAACACACACACACACACACACACACACACACACACTACACACAGACACACACACACACACTCTCTCCTTCTCTCTCTCTCTCTCTCTCTCTTAGAGCGAAACACACACACACACACAAACACAAACTCCCAATGATTTATTCAGGAACACCTAATGAAGACCAGGACACAGCATTACGTCCATATCTTGATAAGAGCACAGAAGGGAAGAGTCGTGCGTTACACGCGAACACTACGTCACGTCGTTCGTTACACAAGACACAGAGCTGCCTCACAGCTTGGAGACTGTAACTGATGCGACATCATCGATGACGCATTTGATTCAATACGTCAAGGATATAAGTATTGAGTATAGCATCCATACTACACAAAGGTACACACACGCGCGCGCATAATTATGCACGACACAGAGAGAGAGAGGAGGAGAGGAGAGAGAGGAGAGAGAGAGAGAGAGGAGAGGAGAGAGGAGAGACGAGGGAGTGGAGAGAGAGTGAGAAGAGAAGTGTTGATTGTGTGCCTGTGTGCGTGTGTGTGCATGCGTGTATATGTGTGCAGTATGTGTAAGTGCACGTGCGAGTGTGTGTATGAGTGTATGTGTGTGTGTGTGGGGGGTGGGGGGGGGGAGTGTTTCGTGTGCGCATCCTTCGGATGAGACTATAAACCGAGGCCCCGTGTGCGAACGCATGCAGAACATCTTGCGCACACCTTAAATCCTGTTCCGCTTTTCGTAAGAGTAGGGCATTGCGTGCCGGTGGGAACTGATGACAGAATTTTCAAAACCGCATACACACGGGGACTGGATGTAAAAGAGCACATAAGTGCTTATTCCATTATTCTCGATATAAAAGAAGAAAAATAAATTTCAAATGCTTGCAAGCGTCTGTGTATGTGTGGCGAGCCCACGCGCAGGTGTATACTCAAATACATTGAAAAGAGAAGAAAAACAACAACAACACCACTAACAATAAAGACTTGACTAGAAAATTCCCCTTACCATCAGTGAGCTTAAAGAATGATACTTGCACCTAAGTGACTTTTGGTGTCGCGGGGTAACGCACGTCAATACCTCCTATTGTCCTCCAGTGGTATCCTGTCGCCTTTACACAGCCCCGTGGAAACCAGCCAGTCCTGCTTACTGTATATTACATCATATTATAGTGAGTGGTATACTGTCAGAGGGGGACGGGGTAGCTCAGTGGTCAGAGCACTCGCTTTCCCCCAGCTAAAGTTAAGCAGTATCGAGCGTGGTAACCACTTGGATGGGTGACTGTTTGCGCGCCTTGGCTTCAGTACAGTTCCCCCAGCTGTAAATGGGTACCTGCCCTCTTTAGGGTCAGGGAAGGTAATGCAGCGAGGGAGAGGAGATGGGCGCCGCTCTCAATACGCTGGCCCCTTGAGAAGTTGAGGTCTCTGATGCCTCGCTCCTCTACGACCACATTAGTTATTGGACACCTTTACCTGTTTATACTGTCAGAGCTTTAGATATATCAACATCACCTGTTGTTATTTACTTGTATCCTATCACCTTAACACAGGTCCCATGGAAACCAGCCAGTCTTCCTGACTGTGTATTATACTAATTTTTGTTTATTTATTTATTTTATTTCGGGGATACTGGAATAAACACTCATGTTAATTTTTTAATCCAGCCCCTGTGGGTATGCATTTTTGTAAAGTTTGTCACCCTTTCTCACCGGCATGCAATGGCCTATTCTTCCAAAAAGAGGAGCGAGTTTTAACGTGTGCGCAAGACGTTCTGCGTGCGTTCGCACACGGTACCTCGGTTTATAGTCTCATCCGAAGGACTTTGATATTGTAGTGAGTAGTGTACTGTCAGGGTTTTATATTCTTAATATCACCTAGTGTCCTTTTACTTGTATCGTATCTCCTTTACACAGGCCCCATAGAAATCAGTCAGTCTTGCTTACTGTATATTATGTTATATCATAGTGAGTGGTGTACTGTCAGGGCTTTTGTTTCTCTCTCTTTCTCTCTGTGTCACTGTGTAGGGGTCTGGTGTTGTTCCCACGTCTGATCCATTAACTGGTAAACAAATCTTTTTGTGAGAAAGTGAGAGGGGGAAGGTAGAAAGGGGAGGGAGGAGGGGAGGGAGGAGGGGAGGGAGAGAGAGAGAGAGTGAGAGAGAGAGAGAGAGAGAGAGAGAGAGAGAGAGAGAGAGAGTTGGGGAACGCGCGCGCGCGCACACAGCACACATACTATATGTGCAAAGACACTTTCAAATGAAACAGAGCGAATGAGAGAGAGAGAGAGAGAGAGAGAGAGAGAGAGAGACAGACAGACAGACAGACAGACATACAGAGATACAGATAGACAGAGACAGCGAGAAGACAGCCAGAGAAAACAAAACAACACAAAAAACGAAAAGAGAGAAAGAGAGAGAGAGAGAGAGAGAGAGAGAGAGAGAGAGAGAGAGAGAGAGAGAGAGACAGACAGACAGACAGACAGACAGACAGAGACACAGAGACAGAGAGACACACAGAGACTGACAGACACTGGCAAACAAAACAACCACACTAAAAGTAACAACACACAAAAACACAT
>CM054152.1:56913079-56928079 GCA_028751875.1 Rapana venosa | reverse complement strand
GAGAGAAGAGTTGAAGACCAAGGCCTATTCTACTATAACCTTTGGAAATATAATTTTTATTGTAATATTGTATGTCTGTCTCTCTGTCGGCCTCTCTCTCTCTCTCTCTCTCTCTCTCTCTCTCTCTCTCTCTCTCTCTCTCTCTCTCTCTCTCTCTCTCTCTCTCTCTCTACTCTCATTTGATATGTTCACGCAAGAGTGATATGCGACTATAAGAGATAAAGGTAAATACGTCAACTATGAATTCATTGAACATTATTTTTTGGGGAAAAGAAATGTTCACCGACTCAATAACCACATATTATTCTAAAGCAGCTATTATACAAGCTAGGTTAAATGCTTTATCACTTTATTGTACTATTATATACGCTTGGTTAAATGCTCTCTCACTTCATAACAATGTAAGCAGAAATGGTGTTAAACGATCAAGTAAAAAAATTCGTCCTTTTTGTAAAACAAATTAGAAAATGTAGCTCATTGTTGTTTGAATGTTCTATGTACTACGACTGAGGTTTTTAAGTGAATGTACCCTAATGACGGGATAGCTCAGTGGTCGGAGCACTCGCTTTCCCCCAGCCAAGATAAAGCAGCGTCGAGCGTGGTTACCAATTGGATGAGTGACCGTTTGCGCGCCTTGGCTTCAGTTCAGTTCCCCCAGTTCACCCAGCTGTAAATGGGTACCTGCCCTCTTTAGGGTCAGGGAAGGTAAAGCAGCGAGGGAGAGGAGATGGGCGCCGCCCTCAATATGCTGGCCCTAGAGAAATGAGGTCTCTGACGCCTCGCTCCCCTACGACCTTATAGGTTATTGGACTCCTTTACCTTTTTTACCCTAATCAGAGCAACGTAAAGCATCAAATGGACGGAGAAAACCATGCCTGTATATCCAGATAGACATTAATTTTCATTCCAAGAAAAGAAGGAAGAACTTGTTGTCAAAATGTGATTTAATTGATTAGTGTATTAAATAAGCCACAACTTTACAAACATAAAGATAAGCCTTGTCTTTGCAAATATAAAAATAAGCCATGTCTTTATAAATATAAAAAAGCCATGTCTTTACAAATATACAAATAAGTCATGTCTTTATAAATATAAACATAAGCCATGCCTTTACAAATATAAAGATAAGCCATGTCTTTGCAAATGTTGTTTCTATTAATTACATTAAAATATTAAAATTAATGAAAATATCCCATTTCGACTTATACCGATTTTGATGCATATCAACAACAATAGTAACGCAGTCTAGTATCAATGTTTATCAAAGTTCCAACTGTGTCCAAGACATGGTCATGGCAACTTGTGATCCAAAAAGAATCGGTTGCTGATTTTTTTTTTTATATTCCATTACATTTTGCATACCAGTATGTTGGTTTTTTTTCTCGTTACTCCAGAACTCGGTCTATTGTGGCCCAAGGCCAATGTACATATTAAGCCCGTTTAGAGTTTTCTCTGTCTGTCTGTCTGTCTGTCTGTCTGTCTGTCTGTCTGTCTGTCTGTCTCTCTCTCTCTCTCGTTTTCCAGCTGTTTGGGCTATTGTCTGTGCTTGCCTGTCTGACTGAATCTGTGTGTATGTTTGTGTGTGTGTGTGGGGGGGGGGATGTGCGTGTGTGTGTGTGTGTGTGTGTGTGTGTGTGTGTGTGTGTGTGTGTGTGTGGATGTGTGCGCGTGTTTGTCTGTCTCTATTTCTTTCTTTCTCTTGTTTTGTAGTTGCTAGGGCTATTTTCTGCACTTGCCTGCCTGTCTGTCTCTCTAACTGATTCAGTGTGTTTTGTGTGTGTGTGTGGTGTGTGTGTGTGTGTGTGTGTGTGTGTGTGTGTGTGTGTCTGTGTCTGTGTATGTATGTGTCTCTGTGTGTGTATGTGTGTGCGCGTCTGTGTTGTGTTGTGTGTGTGTGTGTGTGTGTGTGTGTGTGTTGTATGTGTGTGTGTGTCTGAATACCTGTGCGTGTATAATTAATATGTATGTCTGTCTCTATGTTTGACTTCCTCTCATTTTCTAGTTGCTTGGATGTCTGACTGAATGACCCCGTGTCTGTCTGTCTATCTGTCTGTCTGTCTATTTGTCTGTCTGTCTGTCTATTTGTCTTTCTCTTCTTCTCTAGTTGCTAGGGCTATTGTCTGTTCATGGCTGCTTGGATGTTTGACTGTGTGATCCCTGTGTCTGTCTGTCTGTCTGTCTGTCTATTTGTCTTTCTCTCTTTCTCCAGTTGCTAGGGCTTTTGTCTGTTCATGCCTGCTTGGATGTCTGACTGTGTGACCCTGTGTAAGTCTGTCTGTCTATCTGTCTGTCTATCTGTCTGTCTGTCTGTCTATTTGTCTTTCTCCCCTTCTCTAGTTGCTAGGGTTATTGTCTGTGCTTGCCCTGCCTCTCTTTACATGGACGTGTTTAATCCAATTAGACAGTTCTCCTATCTCCATTCCACCCCCTTTCTCTCTTCTCTCTCTCCTTTTCTCTTTCTCCCCATTCACATTCTTCGAATGATTCAAACAATTATGATTTTCGACCCATCAGTGTGTGATGTGTGTGTGTGTGGTGTGTGTGTGTGTGTGTGTGTGTGTGTGTGTGTGTGTGTGTGTGAGTGTGTGTGTGTGTGTGTGTGAGTGTGTGTGGTGTGTGCTTTAAAATACACATAAATAACAACAAAAATATATATGTAAAATGTTTTTATTATTTATTTATTCTTTTATATCGAGGATAATGAAATAAGCACTCATGTGCTTTTTTACATCCAGTCCCCGTGTGTTTGAGTGAGTGAGTGAGTGTGTGTGAGAGAGAGGGAGAGAGAGAGTATGTGTGTATATATGGATATAACTGCTCACCCTCCATGCGCGCGTGTGTGTATGCACATGTGTGTGTGTGTTTGTATGCGCGTCTGTCTGTGTGTTTGTATGTGTGTGGTCAATATTGATTCTGGAAATCTATGGGTCCCCTCCATCACCACCCCTCCCCCCCCCCCCCTCCTAAATTCTCTGTTTATGGCGAAGTGCATGCTTCATTAATTAATTCAAATTAATTCTCTTCTTCTTTCTAATTTTTTGCTGTGATGCCTGAAATGCCTGACAACACCTCATTGTAGTCCCCAACAGCCTTCGCCATTTAAACTGTTAAGATTCAAGACTCTCCCTCTGTCTTTCTCTGTCTGTCTGTCTGTCTCTTCTCTCTGTTCTGCTTGCCTGTCTGTCTCTCTTTGTATCTCTCTGTCTCTGTATACCCTCTCCTCTCTCTCTCTCGCCTCTTTTTGTCTGTCTCTCTCACTCTTTGTGTCTCTCTATCTCTTTCCTCTCTCATTTTGTATGTCTCTTTCACACTTTTCTCTCTCTCTCTCTCTCTCTCTCTCTCTCTCTCTCTCTCTCTCTCTCACTCTCTCTCTTTCTCTTTCTGTTTCTCTGAGTGTCTGTCTTTGTCTCTATGTCTGTCTCTCTGTCTCTCAGTCTTTGTGTCTGTCTCTCACTGTGTCTGTTTCTCTCTCACTCTTAGTCTTTGATCTTTTTGTTTCTGTCTCTGTCTCTCTCTCTCGCTCTTTGACTTTCTCTCTGTTTCTTTCTGTTTCTGTCTCTCCATCTCTCTCTTTGTTAGTTTCTCTTGGAGAGCAGTTGTTAACCCTTTATCAAGGGATGTTACATGATATAAATAAAGCATTCATTGTTATTATCCTGGCTTTTTTAAAAAAAAAACCTATGGAAATTACCATCATTTCATTCCCCATGTCATCGGTCTTTCTGTCACATAATAATAAGAATGCATTCATTGTTGTTATCCTTTGTTGTATTTTTACAAAATCACGGAAATTATTCTCATTTTATTCTTCATGTTTGTCTCTCTGTCTATCTGGTTTTTTCCTTTTCCATTGTTAAATTTTCTAGACAATCAACACACACACACGCACTCTGTGTGTGTGTGTGTGTGTGGGTGTGTGTGTGTGTGTGTTGTGTTGTGTGTAGAATCTGTTTTTCTCTCTCGCCCTCTCCCCCCCCCCCCCTCTCTCTCTCTCTCGCTCATGTGTGTGTGTGTAGAATCTGTTTCTCTCTCTCGCCCTCCCCCCATTCTCTCGCTCCTCGTGTGAGTGGTGTTGTGTGTGTGTGGTGTGTGTGTGTGTGTGTGTAGTGTGAGTGTGTGTGTTGTTGTAGAATCTGTCTTCTCTCTCGCCCTCCCCCCATTCTCTCGCTCCTCTGTGTGAGTGTGAGTGTGTGTGTGTGTGTGTGTGTGGTGTGTGTGTGTGTGTGTGTGTGTGTTTGAAATCTGTCTTCCTCTCTCCTCCCCCCCCCCTTCTTTCTCGCTCCCGTGTGTGTGTGTGTGTGTGTGTGTGTGTGTGTGCGCGTCGCGCGCGCGCGAGCGTCGAATCTGTCTTTCTCTCTCGCTCCCCCCTCTCCCCCTCCCTCTGTCTTCAACTGTTTGTTTTTTTCTCCACTATGAACAACAAATATGCTGTATTCTGATGTTGTTGGCGTTCTTCCACACGGGGAGTCTTTTCAACTGAATGAACCGTTTATTGCAAGTGTCCCTAGCTACGATTTTTTAACTGTTTGAAGGAATCAACCACCCTCGCACTGTCTGTCTATCTGTCTGCCTGTCTGTCTGTCTGTCTGCCTGCCTGCCTGCCTGCCTGTCTGTCTGTCTCTTCTCTCTCTCTCTCTCCCTCTCTGTCTGTCTCTGTCTGTCTGTCTGTCTGCCTGTCTGTCTCTGTCTGCCTGCCTGCCTGTCTGTCTGTCTCTTCTCTCTCTCTCTCTCTCCCTCTCTGTCTTCTCTGTCTGCTGTCTGTCTGCCTGTCTGTCTCTGTCTGCCTGCCTGCCTGTCTGTCTGTCTCTTCTCTCTCTCTCCCTTCCTCTCTGTCTGTCTCTGTCTGTCTGTCTGTCTGTCTGCCTGTCTGTCTCTGTCTGCCTGCCTGCCTGTCTGTCTCTTCTCTCTCTCTCTCTCTCTCTCTCCTCTCTCTCTCTCTCTCTCTCTCCTCTCTCTCTCTCTCCTCCACGTGCGCCTGTTCTCTCTCTCCCTCTCTGTCTGTTTGTCTCTCTCTGTCTGTCTGCCTGTCTTCCTCTGTGTGTGTGTTTTGTGTGGGGTTGTGTGTGTGTGTGTGTGTGTGTGTGTGTGTGTGTCTCTCTCTCTCTCTCTCTCTCACGCGCGTGTGCACATGCGCCTGTTCTCTCTACCCCCTCTGTCTGTCTCTCTGTCTGTCTCTCTCTGTCTCTCTCTGTATGTTTCTGTCTGTCTCTCCTGTCTGTCTGTCCGTCTCTTTTTCGCCCGCGCGAACACACGCCTGCTCTGTCTCTCTCTCCCCCTCTCCCTGTCTTTGTCTGTCTGTCTGTCTCACTGTCTGTCTAGCTGTCTCTCTGTCTGTGTTCGGTTTTGAAGTTTGATAATTGAGAGTATCCCCATCTCATTTCCCTCTTTCTCTCCCACTTCCCTTCGAAATTTAATAACTGAGATTGTTCTCCGTGTGTCTCTATTTTATTTGACATCAAAGGCTATTAACTCATATTTCCCATCTCTGTCTCTTTGTTTGTCTCTCTGTTTCTGTCTCTCTCTGTGTCTGTCTGTCTGTCTCTCTCTCTCTCTCACTCTTATTCTATAACCTCGATATAAACGAATTAAAAAAATATATATATATATATAATGTTTGTCTCGTATTACTATTCCATTCTTTTCTCAATTTCTTCTTTCCTCCTTCTCCTCTCTCTCTCATTCTATCTGTGTGTTTGTGTTTGTGTGTGTGTGTGTGTGCGCGCATGCGTGCGCATGTGTGTGTGTGTCTGTGTGTGCGCGCGCGCATGTGCGTGCGTGTGTGTGTAATGTAATGTATGACACTATATACGTATACATATATTTGGTTTTGTCTTCCTCTGTATCACTATTCTATCCCTTTCTCTCTTCATTCTTTTTCCTCCCTTCCCCTCTCCCTCTCCCCCCCCCTCTCCCCTCTCCTCCCTCCCTCCCCCCTCGCCCACCCCCCCCCTCGCCCACCACCTTCTCTCATAATCACTATTTCCACTACCATACACCCTCTCCCTACCCCCCCCCCCCCCCCCCCCCCCCCCCCCCCCCATCTCCCCCCCTCAGATCTTTTTGCTGTCTGCTACAGAAATCTGCGCCCGACCTACCCACCCAGTCGGCCTTCATCTGGGCGTAAAACCCCAGACTTCAACCAATCACTGGCTCGTCTGGAGCGTGATACTGTGGTGCTGAACCAATCGCTTTTGATGGCAAGTCGATACACCCTGTGACGCGTAAAGCCGATCGGCGTCTTTCCGTGTGTAAACGCCTACAGAAGTGACACCTTGAGGATTGTTGGTGGGCTATAACGTCTGAGGTCCCGTGTGCGAATGTACGTAGAACACACGTCTTGCACACAGGTTAAAAACCTGTTCTGCTTTTCGGAAAAAGAGTTGGTCGTTGTGTGGTGGTGGGAATGGAGGACAAAGATTTACAAACCTGCATACACAGCATGTGGGGAGGGGTGGGCTGAGGATTAGAGTTTTAACACACACACACACACACACACACACACACACACACATATATATATATATAGTTAGATACACACACACAGATATATACGCACAAAAAAAATGGCACATTCTCTCCGAATGTTTCCAACTCTATTGTTTGGTTTGTTTTTCAAACTTCTCGCCTTTGTGTTGATAAACCTGGATCATTAAAATCAATAATTCTAGAATATTAGAATAATAGACTCACGAACCCCTACACTCAACAAGAAGAATCTAAAGACAACTCTCTCTCTCTCTCTCTCTCGACCTCCTTCCTTCCCTCCCCCGCCATCCCCCCCCCCCCCCCCCCTCTCTCTCTCCTCTCTCTCTTCGCTCTCATGTCTGTGTTCTCGTCATATACAGTCTCCAAGACCATCTCCCTCTCTCAGATCATTTGCTGTCTGCTAGGGATGTCCATGCCGCAAAACCAATCCCTCTTCAGTCAAGGGTGAAAATCCTCAGTCCCTCAACCAATCACTCTCTCATCTGGAGCGAGGGACTCTGGCGCTAAACCAATCAGGTTGAAGCCGAGCGTGAAGCTCCAGTCCATAAACCCTTCGCGTAAACCAGTCAGATTTTGGGGGTTAGTCTTGGTGCATAAACCACGAAAAATAAACCTTTCACGTTCTGGTGAAGCAGAAAATCTGGAGTTAGCTGTTGACCAATCAGATCTTTTAAGGGGTAATCCGTGTGACCAACAATGACTTGACCCATTTTGGGGGGATGCGCAGTTGCGCTAAATTATAGCGTTCACAGGTACATATTTGTTACACATAGATGCTTTTATACAATGAATGCATTTTTCTGTCTAGATATAAGATAACATGAGAGTCTTAAAGAAAACCCTGTGTAATTGTCTTTTAAAATGTCCCGTTAATAAAGGTATAATCAGTAATAAACTAAAGAGGTTAATCTTTTTCATGACAAAAGAGGGTTTATACCAGACTCTATGTATGTGTGTGTATGTGTGTTGCTCTCTCTCTCTCTCTCTCTCTCTCTCTCTCTCTCTCTCTCTTTGTCTCTCTCTCTCTCTCTGTATGTAATATCTCTCTCTCCTCCCTATGTCTCTCTCTTAATCAGATTATCTATCTCTTCCACTTCTCTTTACTCTCATGTTGTATGGTATTTCCCCCACTTACAGTTTCTCCTACCATCTCCCGCCCCTCTCAGCTGATCAGATCGCTCGCTGTCTACTTTAGATGTCTCGGTGACAAACCAATCACCTTCCAGCCGAGAGTAGAACTCTAGTCCTCAGCCAATCGCTCTCTCACCTGGAGCCGTGGGGCTTTGGCGCTAAACCAATCAGGTTGAAGCGGAGCGTGAAACTCCAGTCCATAAACCCTGTGAGTAAACCTATCAGCTTCTCTTGTGGATAGTGTTATCAGGCTCTTGTGAAGCGTGGCTGCTTAGTAGCTGCCCATGTGAGTTTTCTTTCAGAGCAAAAACGAAAAAACGAAACAAAGAACCCCAACCTGAAACATGTGGTTATACTTAGTAGGAAAACTAAAAGAGTTATGAGCATTTTTTGTTCTATATAAAAAGACTCACGTCTCTTCCTCTCTGCGTTGATGAAAGATGACCTGTATTCTACCAGACTTTTAATCTAAAATCTCCCATTATTTTCATACCTTTTCAACGTAAGTATAATCATTAGTAAATCCCGGGGTTTCTTACGTGCTTCTTTACTTTTTATTATGGTTTAAGCTTTGCCTACTAGTTTGCTCAGAAAAAGGTGTTGCTATCACCTGACACACTTTTAGCCATTTTCAATTCTCTCTCTCTTAACCTCGAAGTCGGAATGCAGCTACATTCATGGTGGGGAAAAAAATGGTCGAATATGCAAAATCTCACCATTGATAAACCTCGGGGTTCTAGCCAAGGAACGAAAAAAAAAAGAAAAGAAATGTTCTCTCAGAGTGAGGGTTTGATTCATGCCCTGGTGATTTAATCGATGTCGGGGACGGGATAGCCTAGTGGTTAGAACATTGCGCTCGCATGCTGACAACCCGGGTTCGATTCCCGTTCAAGGGGAATATTTTCCCCTGGAGTTAACATCAGTGCAGACTCCTCTCTCCCCCTAAGTCCTTCGGATGAGACTGTAAACCGAGGCCCCGTGTGCGAACGCACGCAGAACATCTTGCGCACATGTTAAATCCTGTTCCGCTTTCCGTAAGAGTAGGCCATTGTGTGCCGGTGGGAACTGATGACAGAATTCACAAATCCGCATACAAACGGGGACTGCATGTAAAAAAGCACATGTTCTTATTTCATTATCCTCGATATAAAAGAACAAAAACAAATGTCAGTTATTTAGATGACATGAATGATAACACATAGACGCTCACCCAATTTCAACTGTTAATGCTTTTTGTCTATGAAGTTAGCCAGCCCAGCAGATATAAAGAATAAAACCGTACAGCCCAATGGGGTAACAGGTAAATGTATTCCACAAACCTAGATGGTCGTTGGTGAAAAAAGTGTCAGAGACCTTAGCTTCTTTATGGGCCAGCATTTTGATGGCAGTGTCCATCTCCTCTCCCTTGTCGCTCCACATTTCCTGTTCCTGAAGAGAGCAGGTGGCCATGTACTGTTGGGTGAGCTGGGGGACTGTACTGAAGCTAAAGCCTCCGAACGGTCACCCATCCAAGAGGTAACCACGCTCAATTCTGTTAAACCTTAGCTGGGGGAGAGAGTGAGCGCTCTGACTAGCCACTGAGCTATGTACTCCCCTACAGTGTAAAACAAATCCAAAATAAAAGCTCTTTATTTCTGTCTGACTGTCTCTCTGTCTGTCTGTCTGTCTGCCCCCTCCTCTTTCTCTCTCTCTTTATTCTTTTATATCGAGGATAATGGAATAAGCGCTAATGTGCTTTTTTTACATCCAGTTCCCGTGTGTGTGCGGTTTTTGTAAATTCTGCCGTCTGTTCCCACCGGCACACAATGGCCTACTCTTACGAAAAGTGGAACAGGATATAACGTGTGCGCAAGATATTCTGCGCACTCCGTTGTGTGTGTGTGTGTGTGTGTGTACGTTCCCCGCCCCCCCTCCCTTTCCCTCTCAAGATAGTATTTTTGCCATTTCTGGTCTCTCTGACCATCTCTCTCTCTCTCTCTCTCTCTCTCTCTCTCTCTCTCTCTCTCTCTCTCTCTCGCTTGGATCATTAATTTGCTGTCTGCTGTAAATGTCTCCGTGACAAACCAATCACCTTTCAGCCCGGCAAAGACACCCCCCCCCCCCCCCAGTCCTCAACCAATCACTGTGCCATCCAGAACGTGAGACTGTGGTGCTGAACCAATCAGCTTGAAGTGAAGCGTGAACCTCCAGTCAATAAACCATGCACGTAAACCAATCAGTATCTCCCGGTGTGTAAACCCCCCAAAAGTAAACCGTGTACTTTTTTATTGTTGTTTTTATTTTCTGAAGCCAGATATCTTAGTTGCTAGCTTTACTAAGTTCTTTGGGGAACAAATTGGGACTAGCAGTAATTTGGCGGGTCAGTCCTAATTAAGCAATATATTAGAAACAAGTGAAATGTTTGTAGTTGTGTGTGATTCGCCGTGCTGTTTGGTGTGTGCGTTTCGTTGGTGTGTGTTGTGTTGCTGTGTGAGATTGCGTGTATATGTGTAAAGTGCGCCTGTGCTGCCATTCAGTAGATGCTGTGATTCAATGTCTATAGTCTGTGTTATCAAACCGTCTTAGGTATTGCTTTCTTGTGCTTGTTCCTTGTCTATGAGTATGTATTTTATCCATGGCCTGCATCATTCATTAAACTCATCTCTCTTCCTTTTGATCTCCTGACCCCTTCATTCTGGTCCCTGTCTGTCTGTCTTGACCATTTCATTTTCTGTATATATCTCTCTCTCTCTCCCCTTCATCTCTCTCCTCTCTTCTCTCTCTTTCCTCTTTTGTCTCTTGACCCATTTCATCTCTCTCTTCTCCTTCTCTCTTCTTCTTCTTTTCTCTCGTCTCTCTTACCCTTCATCTCGTTCTCTTTGTCTGTCTGTCTCTTGACCCATTTATCTCTCTCTCATCTTCTCTCTCTCCTCTCTTTCCTCTCTCATGCTTTTCTTCTCTGTCTCTTGACCCTTCATCTGTCTTTGTCTCTTCTCTTACCCCTTTATCTCTCTCCATCTCTCCTCCTCCCTTTGCCTCTCTTTGTTTCTGTCCCTGTCTCTTACCCTTCTCTTCTGTCTCTCTCTTACCCTCTCACTCTCTCTCCTCTCTCTCTCTCTCTCCCTCTCTTCTCTCTTCTCTCTCTCCTCTTCTCTGCTCTCTCTCTTCTCGTCTTTGTCTCTTGACCCATTTATCTCTCTCTGTCTCTCTCGCTCTCCCTTTCTCTCCCCTTTGCCCCTTGATATCTCAGCCCGCCTCCATTCCCCCTCATGTAAGTATCTCCACCATTTACTGTCTCCCAGACCATCTCAGCACGAGGAGGAAGACGAAGAGGCAGACAGAGAAAACGTTGGAAAGACAGCATCAAGAGAGTGGACTGACTGGCCTTGAGTGTACAGAACGATTTGCTACGGAAAGCAGAGGACCATGGGGAGTGGAGGAAGCTGGTTGCAAAATCTTGAGTGGTTCCACCACGGTCCACGGGACTGCGGGATAGGTGAGGGCGAAGTGAGACCATCTCCTCCTAAAATCATTCGCAGTCTTCTTTAGGTGTCCAGAAGAGAGAGAGAGAGAGAGAGAGAGAGAGAGAGAGAGAGAGAGAGAGAGAGAGAGAGAGAGAGAGAGAGAGAGAGAGAGGAAGAGAAGAAGAGAGAGAGAGAGAGAGAGAGAGAGAGAGAGAGAGAGAGAGAGAGAGTGAGAAGAGAGAGAGAGAGAGAGGGGGGGGGAGGGAGAAAGAGAGTGAGAAAGAGAAAGAGAGAGAGAGAGAAATAGAGAGAGAGAAAAAGACAGAGGGAGAGAGAAAGAGAGAGAAAGAGCAGTTAGTCTGTAGCCGGGCGTAAAACCTCAGTATTCAATCAATCAGTCTATCCCTTGGAGCTTGGTACGATGGTGCAGAACCAATCACTTTGAAGCGAAGCGTTAAACTTCAGTCAGCAGACTAACCCTGAGCATAAACTACTACGTTTCTCTTGCTGTGTAAAGGTAAAGGAGTCCCATAACCTATAAGGTCGTAGGGGAGCGAGGCGTCAGAGACCTCACTTCTCTAGGGCCAGCATATTGAGGGCGGCGCCCATCTCCTCTCCCTCGCTGCTTTACCTTTCCTGACCCTAAAGAGGGCAGGTACCCATTTACAGCTGGGTGAACTGGGGGAACTGTACTGAAGCCAAGGCGCGCAAACGGTCACCCATCCAAGTGGTAACCACGCTCGACGCTGCTTAACTTGGCTGGGGGAAAGCGAGTGCTCCGACCACTGAGCTATCCCGTCCCCAATCTGTGTAACCCACGGAAAATGAACCTTCCAGCGTATGCTGAAGCGTAAAACCTTTGTCGCTAACCAGTCAAGTTTCTTCTGAAGCGCGTGCAGAACATCTTGCGTGCTCGTTAAAACCCTGTGTCCCCTTTTCTTTGGGAAATGTAGGCCGTTGTGTGCCGGTGGGAACGGATGACAAAATTTACAAAACTGCATACACGCAAGTACTGGAGGTTATAAAAAAAAGCACGCGAGTGTGTAATCATTTATCGTTGAACTAGAAACTAAAGATGAAGAAACTGAATGAATACATAGAAAATGGCATCACTAATGGTAATTGGATCCATGCGGTGTTTGTTCAATAGGTAAATTTACTCGGAAATGAACTAGTCACATATTTAAATGCAAAAAACCCGTTATATAAACTACATTCTATCTTTACTATATAAATGATGGAATATACTCTCAAATGGTCAGTCTGCAATCGTTGTGTCTATGTAATGTTGGTTTGCTCAATAATACATCATACAGTTCTTACTTGTTTGTATTCAAAAGGTCCACACTCCACTTATTGTATAGCACAGACGGCAGATGGCATAATACGCAATGGAAAATTTACACCTCACAATTCTTATTTACATTTCATTACAAGGTTAATACTTTTTATAAAAAAATATTATACAATAAGTTTTATACCACTTTTTATTGAAAACAAGATTATTTCCCCCGTGTTCCAATGGTGAGATTGTGTGTTATGCGAATGAATTATTTTAGCCCACCATAAGGTAGCCACGTTCCAACTTCAGGGATAACACAAGACATGATAGAAAATTTATCTGTACTTCTATGTTCAGTATCCTCACACACTCATGCGTAAATTGTTGGACAAGGACACCAGCGTATCAAGAAAAGAGATCTATCTAACGCCACAACTGCACCACAAACGGAATGAATTCAAAAGCAAAAAAAGTACAACTCTCCTTCTCTCTATAACACATTAAGATTCTGGATTCTCTCTGTCTCTAACAAAATGGCTGTACTTTATGATATTTATAATCATATATTCTTCTTCTCCGTAGTCGTCAAACGCTCAGACAGCAACTCCTGAAGCCCTGAAAAATGCTGCAGGCCCTCCAGGGGTCCAAAGAGTTTGTCCCTCATACAGCTGCTGTGAACATAGTCACACTGATGGCTGCTGTGTAAATAGTCACACAGCTGCTGTGTATATAGTCACACCTAAAGCTGCTGTGTATGTAGTCACACTGACAGCTGCTGTGTGTATAGTCACAAAGTGTACAGTCTCTCTTTCATAATTATGACATACATAGATTTTTAAAAAATTCAGTTAAAAATTATTTTTTTACGTTAAACTGAAACTATCACCTCATATTATTAAGGATAGTCCCCTATCTCAGGGCAAGGGTCAGATGAAAAATGTATATAAATATTCATCTGTAACCCTTGGGAAGATTATCAATCAATCAATCAAGCAGTCAATCAATCTCTGTTTCTCTCTCTCTCTCTCTCTCTCTCTCTCTCTCTCTCTATATATATATATATATATATATATATTATGTATGTATGTATGTATAAGAGAGAGAGAGAGAGAGAGAGAGAGAGAGAGAGAGAGAGAGAGAGAGAGAGAGAGAGAGAGAGAGAGAGAGAGAGAGAGAGAGAGAGAGAGAGAGAGAGAGAGAGAGAGAGAGAGACAGTGTCTTCATTATTCACAGCGCCTAAGAGCTCTTGTTTTTCGCAGTTCTTCTGGTGGTTCTTCCTTGTCAACTCTTGTGTTTGGCAGGATAGCCTAGTGGCATTGCCCTCGTGATCTGCTGACCCAGGTTCGAATATCGTTCAAGATTTTTCCTCTGGAGTTAACATCAGTGTCAACTCCACTTCCCCCCGAAAATTTTTTTGACTGAGACTATAAACCGAGGCTCTGTGTGCGAACGGACGCAGAAAATCTTTATCACATATTAAAACCCGTTCTGCTTTTTGGAAGAGTAGGCCACTGTGTGCTGGTGGAAACCGGATGACAACATTTACAAAACTGCATACACACGGGGAGCGGATGTAAAAAATCCCACATGAGTGCTTATTCCATTATCCTCGAAATAAAAGAATAGATAAATAAATAACAAATCACTTTACATTGAACTGAGCTTTTCTCTGAAGCCAAAGTGTGGCAGCCAATAATTTTTTTATGGTGGGATACTTTTGAGATGAAACAGTCACACACACACACGCGCGCGCGCGCGCACACACACACACACACGCGCACAAACACACACACACGCACACACACACACACTATTTTCATCCAGTATGCATTTACGGTCTCACAATGATTCCTAGGTGTGTGACAAAACTGCATAATATCGCGGATGACCCCGAGAGTCTGTTTACCCGCGAAATGCCCAACTTCAGCATCATCAGCCTCGCTCTTGCTTTCTACGATGTAATAAACAAGACGCTTGCTACTTCAAAAATATTCTCCACACAATTCTTGTAAAACATGAAGCGAAATCTCTCGGAGACAAGCTTTATTAGTGAGGCTGAAACTCTCCTGACCCATGATCCACCAAACCCTTTCAAATCCTGGCCCAGACAGTTATGATTTCGGCAGCACAACAACAACAACAAATGATAATAATCCAAGATTGTCGTGGAAAGCGTTCAAAGGTCTCCTAACTTTGTCATTATCCGTGCACACCAAGTTTTATTGCGAATATCCCAAGAAGACGTGCAAGGACAGTGCTGAAAAGGCCAAAGTTTGTTCGTCAATTACGCACGACAATGCAGAATCTTCTCTCTCTGTGTCTCTCTCTGTCTCTCTCTCTCTCTGTCTCTCTCTTTCTCTGTCTCTGACAACGCGATTATCCGGTATCATATTGAGGAAGTAATATCCTTCTGTGTCGTGCATTATGCATTGAGAGCACAAGCTCAGATGGCGCACAACAACGACGACAGCAACACTAGTAATAAATGGAGGTCAACCTGACAAAAGGCTTCCAAAACGCGTTTCCCGAGCGCTCGATACATTTGCTGGGGAAATAATGGCAGGATGTTTTCGCGCGTTTCAGAATCGAACTTGACAGGGGCCCTGTCAGTTTAGATAGCATTAACAACACCAGCAACAATAACAACAGCAACAAGAA
>CM054152.1:56895579-56910579 GCA_028751875.1 Rapana venosa | reverse complement strand
AACTATCTTAAGTCTGAAATCTGAAGTCTCTCTCTCTCTCTCTGCCTGTCTGTCTGTCTTTCTGTCTGCATCTCAATCTTGTACTTATTCTCTCTCTCTCTCTCTCTCTCTCTCTCTCTCTCTCTCTCTCTCTCTCTCTCTCTCTCTCTCTCTCTCTCTATCTCCCTCTCTCTCTCTCTTCACTTCTTTGTCCTCGGATTCAAAATTCTACCTGTGTTTGCCTGTCTGCCTGTCTGTCTATCTGTCTGTCTGTCTGTCTGCGTGTCTCCTCCCTCTCTCTCTTCATAGTTCAGAGCTCACTCTTTTTCTCCCTCTGTCTGTCTGTCTGTCTCTGTCTCTCTCTCTTAAGAGACGGAGAAAGCAGTCAAAATGGTTTGATTCTGAGTGCTATCAAGTAAAAAAGGAAACTAGAAAAGCTTTGAATATTTTTAGAAAAATAAAAAATGATGATAACAGACTTCTGTATGTCACAGCACGAAAAAAGTATAAAAAGTTATTAAAATCCAAAAGACAAGCATTCAGAAAGCTAAAAGTAGAGTCTCTCACTACAAATATTTCTAACTCAGCACTTTTCTGGAAAGAACTTAGAAGTATGGGCTGTAATGATAAAGAGAAACCTAAAAATAATATAAAAACTTCAGACTGGGTAAATCATTTTAAAAGTGTGTTTCAAAGTAGTGAAACTTCCCTTAATCAGCATGCAAATATAGATGTTAATTTGTCTGAAGAGAGTGAACATGAACTCAACAAAGAGATATCTGAAGAAGAAGTACGTAGAGCTGTAAATAAATTGAAGTGTGGAAAAGCCAGTGGAATTGATGGAATTATGGCTGAAATGTTAAAAAATGGTGACAGTGAGGTTAATAACTTTCTTATCAAGCTTTTCAATACAATATTCAGCAAGGGTATTTATCCTCATGTTTGGTCAAAGGCTATGATAATACCAATTTATAAGAAAGGAGATTTAGATAATGCAGACAATTACAGGGGCGTTTGCCTGCTAAGCATCTTATCAAAGTGTTATACATCCATACTTAACTCAAGACTGTATGAATGGCTAGAAAATAATGATCTCATTTGTGAAAACCAGGCAGGTTTTCGAAAAAAATACTGTACCGTCGATCAGGTTTTTAACCTCTATGCAGTAGTTGAAAA
Organism: Rapana venosa; assembly: GCA_028751875.1. NCBI lineage: Eukaryota > Metazoa > Mollusca > Gastropoda > Neogastropoda > Muricidae > Rapana > Rapana venosa. The sequence continues at coordinate 56,909,424 of CM054152.1, read as the reverse complement.
ATGTATGTCAAAGAAAGGCAGAAAGCTTTATGTTGCTTTTGTAGACTTCAAGAAAGCCTTCGATTCAGTCAGGCATGAAAAACTTCTTGAATGTATAGCAAACCAAGGTATAAGGGGTAAGTTCTTTGCTACATTATCATCTATGTATATGTCGTTGGTGTCATGTATCAGAGTTAATGATGAATTGTCAGAGTTTTTTGAGTGCCCAATAGGTGTAAGACAAGGATGTGTACTAAGCCCTACATTGTTTACAATGTTCATCAATCAGTTGGCTAATCATGTTAATGAAAAGGGCAGGCATGGAGTCCAAATACTGCCTGATATTTTTTAACTATTTATATTACTTTTTGCTGACGTCGTAGCTTTACTTTCAGTGACCCCATTTGGATTACAGCAGCAACTGAATATTCTGCAAACTTATTGTGATAACATGCAGTTAAATGTTAATATTGATAAAACGAAGGTCATGGTATTTAGAAAAGGGGGATTTTTAGCAAAACATGAAAAATGGTTTTATAAGGGTGTTAAGCTGGACGTAGTAAATCAATATTGCTATTTAGGTTTCACTTTTACAACAAAGATTAGTACAAAGTTTGGCACTGAGAAACTAGTAATTAAAGGTAAAAAAGCAGTCATCCAGTTAAACAAAGCATTTAATAGGTATAAGGAAATGAATGCAAGCACGTTTTTTAAGGTTTTTGATGTTAAAGTTCAGCCTATTTTGTTATATGCTGCAGAAATATGGGGTTTAAGTAGAATGGACCATATTGAAAAAGTTCACATGTCAGCAAGTAAGAGGTTTTTAGGAGTTCCAATAAGAACACCCAATAAAATGGTGTATGGTGAATTGGGTAGGTATCCTCTTTATATTAATTCTTATACTAATGTTATTAAATACTGGTTTAAGTTACTACAAATGAGTTCAAACAGATTGCCATACAGTGCCTACCAAATGCTATTGGAACTAGATAAAAATGGAAAAGAATGCTGGGTATCAAAAATAAGAGAAATTTTGTGCGAAACAGGATTTAATATTGTATGGTTACAACAAGGTGTTGGTGATGAAAAGGCTTTTTTTACGTGTATTTAAGCAAAGATTAGTAGACATGTTCATTCGAGAATGGCATGGAACCATAAGAGATAAAGAGAGGTGTGAAAATTATAGATCATTCAAAACTATCTTTGGAAAAGAGGAATACATTTACTTTACAGATACTTACTGTTTTCGAGTTGCTATTACACAGGCTAGATTAAATGTTTTGCCTCTTATGAATAATGTCCATAGATACAGTATTAATGATCAAGAAAAGTTCTGTCCATTTTGTAAAATAAAAGTCGAAAACGAAGCCCATTTTTTGTTCGATTGTCCAATGTACTCAGATCTAAGGGATAAGTTTTTGACTAACTGTATGAATATACCATTGTCAGTTTTACTTATAACATCAAATAGAGAACGTAGTCAATTTCTATCCAGATATATTTTTCATTCTATCAATAGAAGGAAGAAATTGCTGTGTCAAAATATCAGTTAATGATGGGTGTGTTAAGGCTTTGTATTCACATGTATGATCCAGATCCTGAATTGTAATGTTGCATTTTGACTGATACTGATTTTGATGTCTACTGTCTAAAGTATTGATGCAGTATGACATGAATGTGTATCAAATGCTAACCTTGTTTCAGATATGAGCCTCAAAGGATCAGTTGTTTTCCATGTGTGATCAAAATTTGCATACCAATATATTGGTTTTCCTCTTTCCCCCAAACTCCGTGTATTGTGGCCTAAGGCCAATGTACATATTAAAACTGTTCAGAGTTCAGAGTTCAGAGTTCTCTCTCTCTCTCTGTAGTTCAGAATTCTCTCTCTTTCTCCCCGTCTGTCTGTCTGTCTGTCTGTCTGTCTCTCTCTCTCTCTCTCTCTCTCTCTCTCTCTCTCTCTCTCTCTCTCTCTCTCTCAAAACAGCCACAAACCAAGCCGGCCACTCTCTTTGATAAAATCAAACTCTATCTTCACTAAAAAGAACGCAGTCTCGATGACAAGTCACAAACTGGACGAACTTTTTGTGATTTCCAAACTCTTGTCCGCTAATGATTCCTCTCAAACTGCCCCCGAATCCAACCAGGCTTCATTGGCTATTGATGATGATGATAATGATGATACAGCATCTCTTTCATCTTGGATTCCAGTATTTCTTTTGTGTTCTCGTTCCAGACCGTTGTGTGTCCAAACTTTTGGAATTCAGATGACAATATTTCGGCTTAAAACTTCCTTTACTGTCTGGCGAAAACCTCCTTCATTACCAACGAACGTCTGCTGCACGTTTTGGTTGACTCCACTCTCTTAAAACCTGAAGTACATTTTCTTCCTATCATTTTAACAACTGACGGATGCTATAGCCGAGTGGTTAAGATTGGTTTTATTCCCGTGGGTTCATGAAGTCGTGGGTTCGAATCTCAGTGTCAGCGTCGGGTGATTTAAGGGCTGGATTTTATTTACGGTCTCCCAGGTCAACTTTAAGAGCAGACCTGCCAGTGGATTAATTCCCTTAGTGTATGTGCACATGCAGAGGATGAAAATATGCACGGTAAAAAATCTTGTAGTTTGTGTCAGCGATTGGTGGGTTCTTTACGGTAAAACGAACATACCCAGCATGCAGGATGTGCATTGAAATGAGCCGAGATGTTTCGCAACACTGAACGAAAATTTTAATCACAGACCCGAAACAAAAAACTTCAACAGAAGTGCTAATCATCAGGCTAAATGATCACAGAGTAAAGCCTGCACACGCAAACATACACACACGCGCGCGCACAAACACACACATACACTAAAACACCACACACACACACTGAAACACACACTAAACCACACACACACACACACTTAAAAACCCACACACACACACACACACACACACATACACACTAAAAAAACCCACACTTATTTCTGCATTCAAGAATAAAGCCTGCAGAATCATTCCGGAAAACCAGGTTCAGATTTCAGCGCAGTTTCTCTCTCAGGCAAGCAAGACCATTACTGCAAAGTGCCACTGCGGCAGTTGAAAGAATGGATGAATGAATGAATGAATGAATGTATGAATGAATGAATGGATGGATGAATGAATGACCCTCACAGTGTCTTGTGTCGTGCTTTATGTCCAGCACACAGCCATCTGTCTCTGAGCGAGCAAGTCATTTGGCATCAAGTTCATGATGGGAACTGTGGAAGGCTGTTAATGAATGAAGATAGAGGCCGGGTAGTGTTGCGCAAGGCATGCAAACGAGCTTATATCCATGTGGAGTGTGTGTGTGTGTGTGTGTGTGTGTGTTGAGGGTGTGTGTGTGTTGAGGGTGTGTGTGTGTGTGTGTGTGTGTGTGTGTGTGTGTGTGTGTGTGTGTGTGTGTGTGTGCGTGCGTGCGTGCGGGGTGTTTTGAGTGTTTGTGTGTGTGTGCGGGGTGTTTTGAGTGTTTGTGTGTGTGTGCGTGTGTGTGTGTTTGTGTATGTGTGTGTGAGCAGAGAGAGAGAGACAGACAGACAGACAGAGAGAGACAGAGAGAGACAAGCAGGCAGACAATTAGGCAACTCTCTCTCTTTCTCTCTCCTCTCTATCTCACACACGCGCGCGCGCACACACACAACATGCTGACCCTAGAGAAAGCCCACATTCTTACTCCCCAACAACACCCCCTCCCCCTACCACCACACACACATAAAAAGAAATTATACAAGTGGGCACATGCATGCAATAATGTATACAACCCCCTTCTCTCTCTCTCTTAACTTACCTCATTTGTTGGATTGATTGAGATCTCTCTCTCTCTCTCTCTCTCTCTCTCTCTTCTCTCTCTCTCTCTCTCTCTCTCTCTCTCTCTCTCTCCTCTCTCTCCTTTCTTGCCTTATTTGTTGGAGTGGCTGAGTTTGTTTTTCTCTGCCTGTTTATTTTTTCTCTTTTGTTTTCTCTCTTGTCTTTCTGTCCTAATTTGTATTCCTTCTTTCGTTCTCAGTTTGTTTGTTGTTTGTTTCTATCTTTCTAAGCTTGTTTGTTTCTTCTAAGTTTGTTTATTTCTCTCCTCTCATTACTCTACACCTGTATCTCTTCTTTTTGTTTCTCTTTCCGTGTGTGTGTCTCTCTCTCAAAATGATATAACAATAAACTTCAGAGGCGCGAATCCAATAATGGCAAATTCCGCCAGCGACAATAAACCTGAAAATTCTCGGGCAATGCACGAAGCGACACGCTGTCTCTATTCTTCGTTATGCATCAAGATGCTGACGATTGTTTCCTGCATTCTGAAGATGTTTGTTAATGGCTTCTTGTTCAGACCTTCCGAGAATATTTTGTGACGCTCCCCAACGAAATGAGCCGCGTTTCACTTGACCCACTTTCCCACAAGAAACAATGTGGGGGGTCAAGTTGTCGATTTTGAGATTTTGATTGATACGAGGAAAGAATCCCCCAACAATGAACTAATCAGGAGAACTGACAACAGACAGGAATGGAAGACCATGATCGCCGATGTCTGCAACAGACCTGGCACATGAAGAAGAAGAAGATTGATAATAACGCTATAAACTTTCCTTTACTTTGTATTTAGTAACAATGCGTAATTTTGGTTTCCTTTAGCTGTAAATACGCGTAAAGCATCCAACTCCTCATCCTCACGACCTATTACGAAGCAAAATTTATCAAATTCTCATTTTGTCAATTCCTTGAAGTCTAGCATTTCAAGAAGTTTGTGATCGTTTTTCATTGAATAGTCCGATTTTCCGATTAGTTATCATTGATTGCTTGACTGTGTAAGATTAGGTTGAATGCATGCGCTTTGATTTGTCTTTGCAAGATATAGCGCTATATAAGTTCCATTTATTATTATTATCATTATTATTATTATTATTTTCACTCTATTGTTTTGTATTGAAAAGCTTTTTATTTCAAATCAATGACACGTTAACAACTAAAAAAAATTGACCTCCGAAGCAGTACAACTAATTTTGTGGTGGAGGGTCATATTTGTTAATAACTTCTTGTTCAGACTTTCTGAGAATATGTGTTGATGACTTCTTCCTCAAACTCCTTGAGAAGTCAGCAGGGTACCACAATAAAACAACCACGAATTGGTGGTTTTTTTAAGTGCAGATTGATCCTAGTAAAGGTGACTTCTTTTCAAGGTAAAGGTTTCCTGCTGTGTGTTTTTTGCGACTGTTGCCAGGGCAATAGCTGTAATGTTGCTCTGCAATGGGTGGTTAGGTTTGAGACGCGAGTGGAAGAACTTCTGCGTGCGTTGGCAAGTGGGAGCACGCGTACTTATGTGTTCGAAAAGTCTTCCTGAAGAATGAGGTTGGAGCATGGGCACCTATGTGCTCCAAAGGACTTCCTGGAAAATGATACTTGAGCATGGATACCTATGTACTCCAAAAGACTTCCTGAAAAAGATTGGAGCATGGATACCTATGTACTCCAAAAGACTCCCTGAAAAAGATTGGAGCATGAATACCTATGTACTCCAAAAGACTTCCTGGAAAATGATACTTGAGCATGAATACCCATGTACTCCAAAAGACTTCCTGAAAAAGATTGGAGCATGAATACCTATGTACTCCAAAAGACTTCCTGGAAAATGATACGTGAGCATGAATACCCATGTACTCCAAAAGACTTCCTGGAAAAGGTTGGAGCATGGATACCTGTCTATTCCAAAGGACTTCCTGACGAGTTGTGGTTGAGCATGGATACCTATGTGCTCCAGAATACTTCTTAAAAAATGAGGACAGAGCACGGATACCGAATCACTCCAAGGGGACACTCTGAAGAATAAGGCTGAAGCACGCATTCCTGATCACTCCAAGTGGCTTTCCTAAACAATGAGGTTGGAGCATGTATACCTACATACTCCTAAAGACTTGCAGAAGAATGAGGCTGGAGCCAAAAATAACCAAACAAATAAACAAACTCGTACAGACATCTTGGCTGTGGGCTGAGTCCACAAACTCAGAGAAACGTCAAACTTATGTAGGGGCCCACCACAAGGAACCTCTGCTAACAATCAGCATCTGATTTATCTGTGATCTTCTTCATCAAATGCTCAGACAGCATAATTATCTATTGTTGGCTGTTACACGAGCAAAAATGCGTCACGCTGCCGTTAAGCGCCTGACAAGTCAGGCCTAGCGCATCCGACTTCAGCATTGGAGAGAATGGCTATCTTTTAAAGTCTTTCTGGAAAAAAGGGCAGGAGAATGGACCAAGAAGGCAGCGAAAAGGTGACAGAAGGAAAAGGAACACGGCAGAAACAACGAGAGTGATAGAAAACAGAAAATGTCTAGCACAAAACTGAAAATGTCTAGCACAGAATTTCCAGAAATTATGCTATTTATACAGGAACCCGGCATCCTATGGATGAATCCGTGATCTAAACATCTTTTCCTATGTTCTAAAAGCTCTTTTTGTGCTGTTTTTGTGTCAATATTATATTTTCTGTTACAAAGTCGATATTCTGCTTTCAATAAGCGTTTGTTTCTACTAAACAGTCCTGGTCTTATTATTCTATTCAGCTGTATTTTCAATCTACACTTTCTTTGATGTTTCCCTGTGATGACGCCTTTTAATGGTTATGTTTAAAGTGCGTGTGTGTACACGTGTCCTTAATACAGGCAAGATTACAAGCAGTGAAATGACGTATTGAAAATTGATTTCGTCATAACAATTTTTACGCGAGGCAAGCAAAAGAAAGTAATAAGTTCAGAATTTGTTATTTCTGTTGCAAGAGAAATAGCAATGTTTTTTCTGTTTGAGCAGTTCCAATGAACATTCTTTTCTATTTAGAAAGAAGATATTACATCGATTTTTAAACTTCAGAGATTCCCCCCCCCCCCCCCCCAAATAACGGGTTTGCAAACGCTTTTCTTAAGCCTATGCTTGCACTCTTACTTCATGTCTTGCTGCTATGTTCTTTTGGGGAATAACGCTCCCTCTCTTTAAACCATGCACCATGTGATTAAAAGTCTGTCCATGTGCGAAAGAATGTGTATGAATATGCATGAATGTGCCTGCGTGCGCGCGCGCGTATCTATCAATCTATCTATCTGTCTATCTGTCTGTGTGTATGTATATATATATATATATACATATATATATATATATATATCTTTATATCATTATATCTATATATATGTGTGTGTATATATGTATGTATGTATGTATGTATGTATGTATATATGTATGTATGTATGCGTGTATGTATGTATGAATGTATGTATGTATGTATGTATGTATGCATGCATGCATGCATGCATGTATGTATGTATGTGTGCATGCATGTATGTATGTATGTATGTATGTATGTGATATCTTCAGTTTAACGTCTGTTCACATTTAGTGATTTTAGACGGCAAAAAAAGTAATCTAAACAAGAGAACGCAAACGAAACACAGAAAAGTGTCAGATAACAGTAACTATACAAAAAACTAACTTTAAGCTACTACAAAAACTGAATTATCGGACTTCTTATCAATCAATTCTTATCAATTATGTATGTATGCATGTATGCATGTATGTATGTATATGTATGTATGTATGTATATATGTATGTGTGTATGTATATATGTATAATTGTATGTATAATTGTATGTATGTATGTATGTATGTACATATGTATATATACAGAGATAGAGACAAACGTGCGCGTGCATGCTTCCGTGCGTGCGTGCGCACGTGTGTCCCTTTTGCACGCATGTCTATGTAAGTGTGCCTATGTGTGAAAAAAAGGGAGAGCTCAAAAGCGCAATCGAACAGTGCAGTGCATGCTATTGGCAGTTGCAATAAGCAGAGGTAGAGGTAGAGGTAGAGGGGAAGGAATATGTGAGAAGCTTGAAGGCAGAGCTGAAAGAAGAAAGGAAATCAATGTCGCCCAGCCAGCATGCCTTCTGACCTGAATTAACTCTTTGGACACAGAAAGCATGTTTCATAGAATGAGAGACAGAGAGAGAGGGAGAGAGGGAGGGGGGTGGAGAGAGAGAAAGGGGGGGGGGGGTGGAGAGAGAGAGAAAGGGGTGTGGAGAGAGAGAGTGGGTGGGGAGAGAGGGGGGAGTGGGGCGTGAGAGAGGGTGGAGGGAGGGAGAGAGAGAGGGAGGGAGATAACAGACAAAGAGAGAGAGAGAGAGAGAGAGAGAGAGAGAGGGGGGGGGGGGGGGGTTAGAGAGAGAGATGAAAGGGGGGGGGGGGGTGAAATCATTGGAAATGTAAGCTATTGAACGTCACACGACCGCCTTCTCTCATCCATAGTTGTATTTAAACGAGAATGTCACAGAATTGCGTGTTTAAAAATTGCTCATATCAGAAAAAATCTCTCTCTCTCTCTCTCTCTCTCTCTCTCTCTCTCTCTCTCTCTCTCTCTCTCTCTCTCTCTCTCTGTATTATGGCCTAAGACCGATATGCAATTAATTCATTCTCTCTCTCTCTCTCTCTCTCTCTCTCTCTCTCTCTCTCTCTCTCTCTCTCCTCTCTCTCTCTCTCTCCTTCTATTGTTATTGTGTATTCTAATAAAGGGCATATTCATACTTTCGATTTTCAATATTATTTTGGACTTGTTGACTGTACTTGAGCTCCAGTGAATCTCCTATTTTAATATCTTATTACCACGTGTAACAACTATGTGTACTATTCTACAGTATGAAGGTGTTCAATTTTATGATCTATAAGTTTGGCTCTCTCTCCCTCTCTCTCTCTCTCTGTTGTTATTGCTGTAGTTGTTACTTTGTTCTTTGTTGGTGATTTGTTTGGGTTTTTCGCTTATTAGTTTTTTGTTTTGGTGTGTGTGTGTGTGTGTGGGTGTGTGTGTGTGTGTGTGTGTGTGTGTGTGTGTGTGTGTGTGTGTGTGTGTGTGAAGGGGGGAACGGTGCTGTTTTTTTCTTTTTCTTTTCTTTTTATTGTTGTTTTTGTTTGTTTATTTGTTTGTTTTTGGGTTGTTGTTTTTTTTCTCATTTGTTTGTTTGATGTTCTTGTTTTTTTCTTGTTTTTTGTTTGTTTATTTGGAAGGGTGTTTTTGTCTGCTTTTTGTTGTTGTTGTTTTTTTTTGGTTTGTTTGTTTTTTTTCTTGTTTGTTTTTTTTTCTCTCTTTTTTTTTTTTTTTTTTTTTTGGGGGGGGGGGGGGGGGGTTCTGGGGTATGTTTTGTCTTTTGCTCGTCTGGGGTTGTTTGTTTGTTTGATTGTTTGTTTTTTTTCTTCTTCTCTCTTTTTCTTTAAAAAAAAGTTCTTTCCCTTTGCTTCTTCTGCTTGAAAGTATGAGTACTGAGTGCATTTTTAAATGTGACCCCATGGGCGGGGACTGGATGTAGAAAAAGAACCTGAATACTTATTCATTGTCCTGGAAAAAAAAAGAATTTGTTTCTATTACTTACAATGCGTAGATGTTCTTTTTATGACTTTATTGGCTTTTCCCCCCTCTTTATTATGAGAGTGTATGGGTATTGCACTTATTTTATTACCATGACATTCAATTTGCATGAACATAATTAAAAAGTGTTTTTGTTGATCGTGTGCTATGTGAGTATTACATATTTAGTATTATCCCTGAAACACCCCCCCCCCCCACACACACACACACACACTCAAACACACACACACACACACACGCGCGCGCGCGCTCAAACACACACACACACATACTCACTCACTCACCCACCCATATTCTCTCCCTAAACGACTGTATAGTTTTTAATTTCTTCTTGGTTTGTTTCTTGTTTTTATTGTGTGGATGTATGGGTATTAAATTTATTTCATTATCATGACATATAATTTGAAACGAATATAATCTAAAATGAGTGTTGATGGGATCGCATACTGTTTTGGGATTTATATATTGGATATTATCTCTGAAATACACACACACACACTCTCTGTCTCTGTCTCTCTCACCTTTTATCGTCCTGCTTATAGTCATAGTATATCCTGATGAAGGATTCATATTTTTATATTTTCAATACTTTATTGGACTTGCCTCTGTACTTAAGTTTTAATGAGTGCCCTATTTCAATATCTTATAATTATGTGTAACAAGTATGTGTACCATTTGACAATGTGTAGATGTTTATCTTTATGACTTATTAAGTTTGGTTGTGTTATTTTTCTTGGCTTTGTTGTTGCTCTTGTTCTTGTTGTTGTTGTTGTCTGTTTTTCTCTTTTTTATCATCTTTTGTTGGTTTGGATTTTCCTTCTCTTTTGTTTGTTTGTTTTGGTTAGGGTTTTTTGGGGGATGGGGGTAGGGGTGGGGTATTCTTAGGATTTTCTTTTAATTGCTTGCTTTGGGGGGGGGGGGGGGGGGAGGGTTGTTGGGGGGGAGCTGTTTTGAAAAGGGTTATTTCCCCTTGTTTTTATTGCGAGACTGTATAAGTATTGGGTTATTATTATTAAGATGTATCCCTAACGGGCGGGGACTGGATGTAAAAAGCACATGTGTGCTTATTCATTATCCTCGAAATAAAAGAATTTGTCATTGTCATTGTCATTGTCATTGTCTCTCTCTCTCTCTCTTTCTCTATCTATCTATCTATCTGTCTGTCAATCTATCTGTCTGTCTGTCTGTCTGTCTATCTATCTATATATCTATCAAGCTATCTATCTGTTTGTCTCTCTGTCTATCTTTCTATCTACTATCTATCTGTATATCTATCTGTCTGTCTGTCTATTTATTAATATATATATATATATTATATATATATATATATATATATATATATATATATATATATAATTATATTTATCTATCCATCCATCCGTCCATCTATCTACCTACCTACCTATCTATCTATACATTTATCTATCTTTCTATCGATATATCCATCTATATATCGATTTTCTAATTATTAGTCTTTCCATCTATCCATATCTCTCTCTACATCTTTCTATCTATCGCTCTATCAATAACTCCATTGATCGATCTATCGTGTGTCTGTCTGTTTTGTCTGCCTGTTTGTTTCTCTGCGTGTTTCTCTACGTCAGCCCAGCGTCGGAATGTCAAATAAAACTGCAGTAACTGGGTGTAAGACTGCAGCCTTGCCAAGAAAGGATAATTAGTTTCACCAATGAATCGTCACGACTTGAATTAAGTCCCCTGAAACGTAGAGGAAACTTGTCCGCGGGCCGTGTGTAGTGTGTATAGTGTGTGTGAGTTGTGTGGTGTGTGTGTGTGTGTGTGTGTGTGTGTGTGTGTGTGTGTGTGTGGTGTGTGTGTGTAGTGTATGTGTGTGTATGTGTAGTGTATGTGTGAGTGTGTGTGTGTGTGTGCGCGCGTGCGTGTGTGTTTGTGTAGTGTGGTGTGTAGTGTGTGTGTGTGTGTGTAGTGTATGTGTGAGTGTGTGTGTGTGTGTGCGCGCGTGCGTGTGTGCTTGTGTAGTGTGTGTGTGTAGTGTGTGTGTGTGTGTGTAGTGTGAGTGTGTGTGTGTTTGTGTGAGTGTGTGTGTGTGTGTGTGTGTGTGCGCGCGCGCGCTATTAAAAGTGAGGGAGAGAGGTAGGAGAGGAAAGGAGAGGAGAGAGAGAGGGAGAGAGAGAGACAGCCACACACACACACACTGACAGAGACAGACAGATCGACTGAAAAACAAAAGGACAGAGGAGTGAGGAGTGTGTATGAGATAGCGTTAGAGAGAGACACAGAGAGAGAGGAGGGAGATAGATAGAGAGAAGAGAGAGAGAGAGAGAGAGAGAGAGAGAGAGAGAGAGAGAGAGAGAGAGAGAAGGAGGGAGAGAGAGAGAGAGAGAGAGAGAGAGAGAGATAGAGAGAGAGAGAAAGAGAGATGGAGAGAGAGAGTAGGGGGGGGATACATAAACCTACCGTCCGACTTCTTCTGCATATGTTTAGTCATAAACCAGACACAATCAATCAAAGCAGGTACTGACAGGAGCAGAAATGATCCAAATAAATACCTAAAATGCTAATCAACAGAATCCCAAAGTGCTTATCAATCTTCCCTATAAGCGCACAGCACATGATCCCTAAGGGCTAACCAGTCTTCCTAATAAGTGCACAGTACACTACCCCATTGTGCTACCAGTCTTCCTTACAGAATCCCAAAGAGCTAACCAGTCTTCCTTATAGAATCCTGTAGTGCTGCCAGTCTTCCTTATAGAATCCCAAAGTGCTAACCAGTCTTCCCTACAGAATCCCAAATTAATGACCAGTCTTCCAAGTGCACAGCGCAAAATCCCAAAGTGCTCCCAGTCTTCCCTACAGAATCCCAAAGTGCTACCAGTCTTTCCAATGAGCGGATAGCGCAAAATCCCAAAGTACTATCACTCTTCCCTACAGAATCCCAAAGTGCTACCAGTCTTCCTTATAGAATCCCAAAGTGCTAACCAGTCTTCCCTACAGAATCCCAAAGTGCTACCAGTCTTCCTTATAGAATCCCAAAGCGCTAACCAGTCTTCCCTACCGAATCCCAAAGTACTAGCCAGTCTTCCTTATAGAATCCAAAAGTACAAACAGTCTTCCCTACAAAATCCCAAAGTGCTACCAGTATTTCCTACAGATACACAAAGTGCTAACCAGTCTTCCTTATAGAATCTCAAAGTGCTAGTCAGTCTTCCTTATAGATTCTCAAAGTGCGACCAGTCTTCCAAATAAGTGCACAGCACAGAATTCCAAAGGCCTACCATTCTTCCCAATCAGCATACAACACAGCACAGAATCCCAACGTGCTAACCAGTCTTCCCTACAGAATCTCAAAGTGCTAACCAGTCTTCCCTACAGAATCTCAAAGTGCTAACCAGTCTTCCCTACAGAATCTCAAAGTGCTAACCAATCTTCCCTACAGAATCTCAAAGTGCTAACCAGTCTTCCCTACAGAATCTCAAAGTGCTAACCAGTCTTCCCTACAGAATCTCAAAGTGATAACCAGTCTTCCCTAGTGAATCTCAAAGTGCTAACCAGTCTTCCCTACAGAATCTCAAAGTGCTAACCAGTCTTCCCTACAGAATCTCAAAGTGCTAACCAGTCTTCCCTACAGAATCCCAAAGTACTAGCCAGTCTTCCTTATAAAATCCAAAAGTACAAACAGTCTTCCCTACAAAATCCCAAAGTGCTACCAGTATTTCCTACAAAATCCCAAAGTGCTACCAGTATTTCCTACAGATACACAAAGTGCTAACCAGTCTTCCTTATAGATTCTCAAAGTGCGACCAGTCTTCCAAATAAGTGCACAGCACAGAATTCCAAAGGCCTACCATTCTTCCCAATCAGCATACAACACAGCACAGAATCCCAACGTGCTAACCAGTCTTCCCTACAGAATCTCAAAGTGCTAACCAGTCTTCCCTACAGAATCTCAAAGTGCTAACCAGTCTTCCCTACAGAATCTCAAAGTGCTAACCAATCTTCCCTACAGAATCTCAAAGTGCTAACCAGTCTTCCCTACAGAATCTCAAAGTGCTAACCAGTCTTCCCTACAGAATCTCAAAGTGCTAACCAGTCTTTCCCTACAGAATCTCAAAGTGCTAACCAATCTTCCCTACAGAATCTCAAAGTGCTAACCAGTCTTCCCTACAGAATCTCAAAGTGCTAACCAGTCTTCCCTACAGAATCCCAAAGTGCTACCAGTCTTCCCTACAGAATCCCAAAGTGCTACCAGTCTTCCTTATAGAATCCCAAAGTGCTAACCAGTCTTCCCTACAGAATCCCAAAGTGCTACCAGTCTTCCCTACAGAATCCCAAAGTGCTACCAGTCTTCCTTATAGAATCCCAAAGTGCTAACCAGTCTTCCCTACCGAATCCCAAAGTACTAGCCAGTCTTCCTTATAGAATCCCAAAGTACAAACAGTCTTCCCTACAAAATCCCAAAGTGCTACCAGTATT
>CM054152.1:56885579-56888079 GCA_028751875.1 Rapana venosa | reverse complement strand
TTGGAAAGTAGAAAGTCGACAGAGGGTTTTGGGCAAAACCACACTGACTGCAGAGTAGTTGACTTTCCCCTTGCAGGTTGATAATGCAGTCTGACATTTTGGTTTTGTATAATATGTGTTTTATAACGATCCCTTATCCGTTTTATCAGTCTCTCCCTTGTTTCCCTCAAATACACACACACACACGCACGCACGCACATGCACACACACATACACGCACGCGGTGTATGTGTGTGCGTGAGTGGTTGCGCGCACGCGTATGCGTTTGAGTGTGTGTGTGTGTGTGTGAGAGAGAGAGAGAGTGCGTGCGTGTGTGTGCGTGCGTGTGTGTGTGTGTGTGTGTGTGTGTGTGTGTGTGTGTGTGTGTGTGTGTGTGTGTGTGTGTGTGTGTGTGTGTGTGTGTGGTGTGAGTGTGTGTGTGCGTGAGTGTGTTCGCGCACGCATAAGCGTTTGAGTGTGTGTATGTGTGTGTGTGTGTGTGTGTGGTGTGTGTGTGTGTGTGTGTGTGTGTGTGTGTGTGTGTGCCAACCTTTTTCCAACTTTTTGTCTCTTTCAATGTCTGCAACCTCACATGTCCCTAAATCTCTCTCTCTCTCTCTCTCTCTCTCTCTCTCTCTCCTCTCTCTCTCTCTCTCACTCCATCTCTCTCTCTCTTCTCTCACTCCCTCTTTCCTTCTCATACTCCCTCCCCTCTCTCTCTCTCTCCCTCCTCTCTCTCTTTCCTCTCTCTCACTCACTCCCTCTCTCTATCACACTCCCCCCCCCCTCTCTCTCTCTTCTTCTTCTTCTTCTTTATGCCAATTTTCCTCCCTGAATTACATTAAAGTCAATGAGATACGTGACGTCATTTTCTTGGACCCAGATTGCAGAGGAAAATGAACGCACCCTGAATTCAGTGGGCATCTCACCGGGTGACACCAGTGACAGCTTTACAGCCAACCCTCTGACCAATTCCCTGCAAGGTGACCGTGAAGCTCCAGCGCGTACTCTAGTGTGTGTGTGTGGAGGGGGGGGGGTGTGTGTGTGGGTATAGGTGGTCAGACCAATATGTTTCTTGGAACTGTGTTCCGGTTTTAGAGAACAGAATGATTTCTGACACTGTGCTGAGTTGGTATTTACTTCTGATTCTTGTAAAGTCTGTGACGTTTCTGTGCACTCAAGTACAGATCTGAAAGGAAGACAGAGAGAGAGAGAGAGAGGGGGGGGGTGAGAGAGAGAGGGAGAGAGAGAGTGAGAGAGATAGAGAGGGGAGAGAGAGAGGAGAGAGGGAGGGAGAGAGGGGAGAGAGAGGGGGGAGAGAGAGAGGGAGAGAAGGAGGGAGAGAGGGGGAGAGAGAGGGATAGAGAGGGGGGAGAGAGGGAGAGAGAGATAGAGAGAAAGAGAAAGAAAGAAAGAAAGAGAAAAAGAAAGAAAGAAAGAAAGAAAAGAGAGAGATGTGGCGGAGGAGAGAGAGAGGAAGGAAAAGGCTCAGAGAGAGAAAGACAGACAGAGACATAGAGATAGAGGAATGAGAGACAGAGGGAGTCAGAGTCAGAGAGAGAGAGAGAGAGAGAGAGAGAGAGAGAGAGAGAGAGAGAGAGAGAGAGAGAGAGAGAGAGAGAGAGAGAGAGAGAGAGAGAAAGAGAGAGAGAGACGGAGGAGGAGGAGGCGTATAGAGACAGGCAGACAGACAGACAGACAGACAGACACAGACAGACACAGACAGAGAGAGAATAACAGACAGAGAGCAAGAAAGAAAGACAGACAAACAGAATGACAGACAGACACAGTCATCCTTTGTCACCAAAGCTGAGCAAACTGTCACCTTGGTGACGAACGTTGTGCTGTCGTGACACTGACTCAACCCCCAAAACTGCCAGACATATCCATCCGTCACCATCTGCCCACACATCTAGATTTCTGCCCCAACCAAAATGTCACATCCTTCCCTCTCGAATCCCCAACACGAAAACACCTCTGACCTGTCCTACAGCGATCAGTTGCGGACATGTGACACCCCTGATGACAAAAAATGGCGCAAGGTGTTGACAAACCTAACTTGATTGTGCCCTCGTAACTACAGGGTCTGGCATTTCCAAAATGGCACCTCTTTTTTCACGGGAAGGTGAGGCAGAAATTGAGGTATCTGATTCAGAATGACATTAGCTACTGTGTTACGGGACGGGATAGCTCAGTGGTCGGAGCACTCGCTTTCCCCCAGCCAAGTTTAGCAACGTCGAGCGGGGTTACCACTTGTTTGCGCGCTTTGGGTTCAGTACAGTCCCCCAGTTCACCCGGCTGTAAATGGGTACCTGCCCTCCTTAGGGTCAGGGAAGGTAAAGCAGCGAGGGAGAGATGAGCGCCGCTCGCAATATGCTGGCCTCTGGAGAAGGTGAGGTCTCTGACGCCTCGCTCCCCTACGACCTTATAGTTTATGGGACACTTTTACATTTTTACTGTGGTAACGGTAGTAACACGATGACCAGGGTGCCAGTATCCACTGTTTGGTTTGAATTTGCAT
>CM054152.1:56860579-56865579 GCA_028751875.1 Rapana venosa | reverse complement strand
AAGCTTAAAGTGTTTACTTTTTGAAAGTTTGATGGTGAAATATCATGGAAACAATTTCAGAAAGGGCATTTTTTTTAAATGTATCTAAAATAATATAGGCTAAATGTGTTAACTTTTGAGCACGGTTTATTCACAAAATATCATGAGAACCATGAAAAAAAGATCCTTTTAAAAGCATACCGAAAAGAACATAAGCTTTAAGTGTTTCCTATTTGATTCAGTTTATTAGCAAAATATCATGAGAAGAATGTTTAATTAAAAGAAAACACATGAAAGAATATGGTGTAAAGGTGTTTCTTTTTAAAAAAAAAATCAGTTTAAGACTGAAATGTCATGAGAACAATTAAAGAAAAGTTGTTTTAAGACCTCACCAAGAAAAACAAATTATAAGCTAAAAGTTTTGTTTGTTTCGAGGGGTTTTTTTTTTGGGGGGACAGACTTTATTAGCGAAATACCACGAGCACAATTTAGGAAAACAAATTTTCAAACACACCTAAATGAATATAGGGCTACAGGCGTTTATTTTTTTTAACTGCTTTTTGAGGTAAATGTCCTGAGAAAAAAAAAAGACAAGTATCTGAAAAGCACGCCTCAGAGAGAGAGAGAGAGCGAGAGAGGAGAGAGAGAGAGAGAGAGAGAGAGAGACAGGAAAGACAGAAGAAGACACAGGAGAAAGACAGACAGACAGACACAGATAGATAGACAAAGAGACAAAAAGAGACGAAGAGACAGAGAGAGACGAGAGAGACAGATAGACGAGAGAGAGACAGATGAGAGAGCGAGAGAGAGACAGGCAGAGAGAGAGAGAGAGAGAGAGAGAGAGAGAGAGAGAGGAGAGAGAGAGAGAGAGGAAGAGAGAGAGAGAGAGAGAGAGAGAGAGAGAAAGACAGACAGGAAGAGACAGGGACAAGGCAGACAGACAAGGAAACAGACATGCAGACAAACACATCGAACAGACAGATCAACATATGTCGCACAAGTAGTACATCGGCAAACATTTTTTTTCTTTAAACAGACAGCACACGACTCCTCCTCATCAGTGCCTCCAGATCAATCCATCCATCTATCTATCCATCGCTCTATCTATCCATCCATCCAACTATCTATCTATCCATCTATCTATCCATCCATCCATCCATATATCTATCAATCTATCCATCCATCTATCCATTAATCCATCCATCCATCTATCGATCCATCTATCCATCCATCCATCTATCCATCCATCCATTCATCTATCTATCCATCCATACGTCCATCTATTTATCAGTCTATCCATCTATCCATCAATCTAGCAACCCATCCTCTCATCTATCCATCCACCCATCCATATATCCATCCATTTCATTATCCACCCATCCATCTATTCCCATCCCTCATCAGATTCCACCCATTCCATCATATTTCTACCCATCCTATCCATCACCCACCCACCCTGTCCATCCATCACATCTATCCACCCATTCTCTCTATGCTATCCATCCATCCATCTGTCGTCCATCTTCCATCCACTACATTCTATCCACCTTCGTCTATCTTATCCATTTCAACCACTTATCTAGTCCATCCATCCATCTATTGTCCAATCCATCCATCTATCTGTCCATCATCTCTCTATCCATCCATCCAAACATCCATCCACCCATCTTCCATCCATCTATCCATCCATCCATCTATCCATCCACCCACCCATCCATCCATCTATCCATCTTCTCATTCTCTATCGCTGACACAGTCTAGTCTCTCCATCACAAGTTTTATCATTATCTCCTTCTACTAAACCAGTGCTATTCCTTCCTCCAGTATAGAGGTCACAGGTTTTGTTTTTTATCCTGTTTTTACTACTACTCCTCTTCCCCCCAGGGTATCATCAATCATTTTGGGTGACGATGGTATTATTTCCCCGCTTGCTAGATGGTATTAAATGGTGTTTGTGGGCGACAATACGTCTCTGTCACTGAGAGGTTCTTCCTAATGACTTTCGTCTATCGTTTTGATGTTTATCAGAGAACTTTATTAGTCTGTATCGGTTTATAAAATGTGTGCTGCTTTGTCTAATTATCAATCTGTTTGTTGGGTTTGTCTTCTCTGTCTTTGTCTGTCTTTTCTTTGTTTTTCTCTTGATCTCTTTCTCGCTTGCTCTTATGCATGTACACACACGCACACGCGTGCGCGAACACACACACACACACACACAGATACACACATATACACCACACACACCACACACACACATGCACACATAACAAGTGCGCGCGCGCACACACACACACACACACACACTCTCTCTCTCTTTTCTCTCTCTCTTTATCTCTCTCTCACACACACTCTCTGTCTCTGTCTCTCTCTCCGCACACACAAACATAAACACACTTAACACATTTGATTTTCAGCTTTCTCTCTGCCCATACTCTCATCCTTTTTTTCTTAGATAGCACGTTTTTGCGTTTATAGTTCCTCTCCATCCCTCTCCCCCTCTCTATCCTTCCTCCCCCTTCTCTCTATCCCCTCCCCCCTCTCTCTCTATCCCTCTACCCCACCCGAATCCCTTTTCCACGATTTCTTGCATAATATTCAGACCTGCATCACCAACAATATCGTATATCAAAACAACATATACCATGATGATAATCATCACATACATGACAAAATGTTCCTTCTTCTCCTCGACTAAAACCCCCGATATTCACCAATGGTGAGATGTTGCATATGCAACCGTCGTTTACCCACCTTTAAGGCATGGGGGCAACAGCAAGGTGAGAGGCTGTGTGACCAGTGGCTTTCTTTCCCACTCATGGAATTCCACTTTTACAGCTTAGTCTTTTAGTGATCGACTAGGACTCTCTGACTAGGAGGCTTGACTCGCACAGTCCTTATGTGCTGCAGCCCTGGGGGGCTGGTTGGCCTTTGGAGAGAACATCTCCAACGCTGACTGTCCTTATGCCCACTTGGCCGAGAGAGTGGGGATGTACTGTGGGCAAGGCATCTCCACTATCATCAAATTTCTGCCCAGTTTGCAAAACAGCAGCTGCCTCCTCTGCTGTTTTGGAGGTCATCGTCGGACACGACGGACAAACATACATATACATACTAAGGCAGCTGCACTGCGACTTCGGAAAAAAAAAACATGGGGAGATAACCTTGGGCTTCCTTGGCAGATGCGATCAACTGGTCATATACCGTCATCAGTTTTTCTTTCCGTCTGACACAAAGGTGATGGCTTGCCTGTCCCAAGGTAGATGATGTCTTTTTTTTTCTTTCGCAGACGGTGGTATTATTTCTCACTTGCTGGATGTATTGGATTTTTCCAGGGCGATATTACATCTCACTCTCTCTGTGTCTCTGTCTGTATGACTGGCTGGCTGGCTGGCTCTCTCTCTCTCTCGCTCGATCTCTCTCTCTCTCTCTCTCTCTCTCTCTCTCTCTCTCTCTCTCTCTCTCTCTAGCTCGATCTCTCTTTCTCTCTCTCTCTCTAGCTTCTCTCTCTCTCTCTCATCTCTCTCTCATTCTCTCGCTCTCTCTCTCCCTCCCCCCTCTCTTCTTTATGAGATAAAGTGAATCAATAATAGACAATAATGATGAGAACTGTAATATGTGTCGTTTAACCACAAAGTTCTATCTTTCATTACATGATTATGTTCTTAAAATAATCTGCAACTTCTCTCTACTCACTCACTCCTCACTCTCTCTCTCTCTCTCTCTCTCCTCATCTTCTCTCTCTCTCTCTCTCTCTCTCTCTCTCTCTTCTCTCCTCTCTCTCTAGCTTACTTACTTACGGTATGATGTGATTCAATGATATGCAATAGTCACAAGAACTGTAATGTGTGCCATTTAATGTAAGCTTTATTTCACTCGAAACATGAATTATGCTCTTTGAGTCATGAAACTTCATGTCTTTTATACAATAAGCATTGCTGTTGTTGAGAGGTGCATGAGCGAGCACACACACACACACACACACACACACACACACACACACACACACAATAATATATATGTATATACGTATATATATACACGCCTCCACGACCGCCCTCCCCCCTCCCAAACACACACACACACACACACACACACACACACACACAAAACCCCACATGCACACATACACACATACTCACTCTCTCTCTCTCTCAAAACACACACACAAACACGCACAACAAATTCACACACACCATCCCCATCACACCCCAACCCCCCAATCCCACACACACAAACACACACACACAAGCACTAACACAACACACATACACACACGTTTCCCCTCCCACCACCCTCCACACACACACACACACACACACACACACACACACACACACACCATACACACACACCATCAGGGATCAGTGTCATCAGTTTATCATATCTCTACCAATTTTCCTCCACTGTCCAACACAGGCGGCAGTCTCTGTGTCAAAGGTAACAGACAATACACCATTCCCTCAGACGGAATTATTTCCGACTTGCTGGGTCGTTATCGATCTTTCTGGGTCGATAATTATTTAATTATACCCCCGTCATATCGGTTATCAACTTGCTTGTTTGTATTCAGTCTTTCTGGGATGATAGCTATTTAATTATATCTCTGTCATAGCAGTTATCAACTTGCTATTTTGTATGCAGTCCTTTACGGACGATATTTAATTATGTCTCTGTCATATGGGCTATCAACTTGCTGGTTTGTATTCAATCTTTCTGGGATAGCTATTTAATTATATCTCTGTCATAGCAGTTATCAACTTGCTATTTTGTATACAATCCTTTACGGACGATATTTAATTATATCTCTGTCATATCGGCTATCAACTTGCTGGTTTGTATTCAACGGGACGATATTTGATTATATCGCTGTCATATTGATTATAAACGTGTTGGTTTGTATTCAGGCTTTGTGGGGAGACATTTAATCATATCTCTGTCATAACGGTTATCAATGGGTTGTATACAATCTTCCTGGGACGATACTTAACTATAATATGTCTGTCGGTGGGTTATCAACTCGT
>CM054152.1:56845579-56855579 GCA_028751875.1 Rapana venosa | reverse complement strand
AGGAGGGATGTGAGGGGTAGAGATACATATAGACTAGAGACAGAGTGCGGGAGTGAAAGAGAGAGAGAGTGGAAGGAGGGAGTGATAGAGGGGGAGGGAGAGAGGGAGAGAGAGAGAGAGAGAGAGGGAGAGAGAGAGAGAGAGAGAGAGAGAGAGAAGAGAGAGAGAGAGAGAGATGATGATGATGAGAGAGGGAGAGAATGACAACAGTTTATTGTAGTACACTTATCGCGTATGAGAGAGAGGGAGGGAGGGAAGGATAGATAGAGAGAGAGAGGAGAGAGAGAGAGAGAGAGAGAGAGAGAGAGAGAGAGAAGAGAGAGAGAGAGAGAGAGAGAGAGAGAGAGAGGGACAGAGAGAGGGTGGGGACAGAGAAAGATATACATACATATAGACAGGCCGATACAAAAAAACAGATAGGCAGACAGAAAGGAAGGAAAAAGAGAACGAGAGAAATATATAATTATGTCAGTTTCTCCCTCTTAAAGAATAAGATATCATATACAACTGTCAGATCACCCACTCGCTAAAATACCACCCCTCCACCCCCACCCCAATAAAGCGCACGCCAACATCCCCCTCATCCACCCCTCTCCCTCAACCCCTCCCTCCCAACCCCCCCACCCTAACCCCCAATAGCACAATTCCGTGACGGCACTGTGCTGCACCCAACCCACAGAAAAATAGGGAACAAAAATGAAGGTTAGAAGAATATGATGGCCAGACGAGAAAGAAATGATTCTGAGGCGCGCGCGTGCAGAGCAGCATCCTATCTCTCTACACGACTCCTGTGTGTCTCTCCCCCCGTAACCATCATCATTACATGAAGACCACAGGTCGGGAAAGGAAAGTGTATGCCCTGTAATTTTACTGGAAGCATACTACACATCGCCCACAATTGTGATAGCTCTTCTTCAGTACTTTAAAAAAATATATCTTTTTAGTATCATTTTGATTTTATTCTACTCTTTTCTATCTGGGTGACCATTTGCGCGCCTTGGTTTCAGTACAGTCCCCCAAGTTCACCCAGCTGTAAGTGGGTACCATGGCAGAGTTGAGGAACGAGTGAAAAGAAAACCCTCTGGAGAGTACCCAGAATATGTACCTCTCTTTCCCTCTCTCTCCCTCTCTCTCGTTCTCACCATCTTACTCTCTCTCTCTCCCCCCCCCCTTTCTCTCTCCTCTTTCTCTCTCTCTCTCTCTCCATCTCTCTCTCTCTCTCTCTCTCTCTCTCTCTCTCTCTCTCTCTCTCTCTCCTCATCCTCCTCCTCCTCCTCTCTCCCGTTCCCACTATCTTACTCTCTCTCTCTTTCCCTCCCCTTCTCTCTTTTTTTTCTCTCTCTCCTCTCGTTCTCACCATCTTACTCTCTCTCTCTCTCCATCCCTCTCTCTTCCTCCCTTTCTCTCTCGCTCCCTCTCCCTCCCTCCCCTCTCTCTCTCTCTCCCTCTCTCTCTTGTTCTTACCATCTTACTCTCTCTCTCTCTTTGTCTCTCTCTCTTGTTCTCACCATCTTACTCTCTCTCCCTCTTGTCCCTCCCTCCTTCTCTCTCTCTCTCTCTCTCTCTCTCTCTCTCTCTGTCTCTGTCTCTCTCTCTCTCGTGTTCTCACCATCTTAGTCCTCTTGACATACTAAGGGATAAAGACATGAGAGCAGATGTCGCTCTCCCACGGAGAAAAACAACACACACACACACACACACACACACAGAGACACACACACACAGAGACACACACACAGACACACACACACATACACACACACAGACACACACACACAGACACAAACACACACATACCACACATACACACACACAGACACACACACACAGACACAAACAGACACACACGCACACACACACACAGACACATACACGCACACACAGACACACAGACGCACACACACACACACACACATACACACATACGATGATGCCAGCCAACCACTTACGCCGGATCATCTGCATTACTTAGCCACAATGAAGACGGAGAATAATAGCGGACAAGGATGGAAGACAGTAACAGACAATAAAGACAAAAAACCGTACCACCACCACCACCACCCCCAAAAAAGCGAGGCAACAGAATCGTTATCCTTTGTCAAACAAAAGTAAAACAAAACAGAGACATGGACTGAAAGCAGTAACCTTCCCACCTCTCTCTTTCTCATATTTTCCCTTCTTGTTACTTTTTTTTTAGGGCTGGATGTAAAAAAGCATGTAATGCTTAATCTATTACCCTCTGAAAATAACCCAATTGTTCAAATTGTTCAAATTGTTCTCTCTCTCTCTCTCTCTCTCTCTCTCTCTCTCTCTCTCTCACCCTTCTCTCTCTCTCTCTCTCTCTCCTCTCCCTCCCTCCCTCTCAAGAAGAATTGAGGGAACAGATGACAGAATTGACAAAACCGCATACATACGGGACTAGATGTAAAAACACATAAGTGCTTTTTTCCATTATCCTCGATTATAAAAGAATATAAAAAATAATCTTCTCCCTCTCCTCCTCCCTCCCTCCTTTCTCTCTCTCTGTTCCTCTCTCTCTCTCTCTCTCTCCCTCTCTCGCTCTCTCTCCTTCTCTCTCCTTTCCCCCCCTCTCTCTCTACCCTTGTTCCAAAAATAAAGAAGCAAAAAAACAACAAGGTCTGGAACTCTTGCAGAAGATGATCAAAAACATGACTGCACCTGATGACAGTGCCAACTTTCAGGACAAAAAGTGCATTCCCTCCCCCCCTGCCCCCCCACCCCACTCCCCCCACCCCCCAATGCCACTTCCACCACCACCATTTCCTTAAGATAATAATAATAATAATAATAATAATAAGAAGAAGAAGAAGAAAGAAAAGAATGTATGGAATTTATATAGCGCTGAATCTTGTAAAGCAACAAATCAAAGCGCTCAGATGACATTTATTTTTTATATCGAGGATAATGGAATAACCACTCATGTGCTTTCTTACATCCAGTCCCCGTGTGTGTATGCGGTTTTGTAAATTTTGTCATCTGTTCCCACCAGCACACAATTGGCTACTCTTTCGAAAAGCGGAACAGGATTTAACGTCTGCGCAAGATGTTCTGCATGCGTTCGCACACGGGGCCTCGGTTTATAGTCTCATCCGAAGGACTTTGACATTCAGTTCGAGTTTCTTGTCAAACTGGGAAGAAAGGGCGAGGCTCGGAATCGAACCCAGAACCCCACGGTTTACTTGTTGGCAGGCGAACGTCTTAACCATCCTGCCACCTTCCTTCCCCTTCCTTCAAGATTCAAGATAATGATGGAAGTTTTCAGAAATTTTGGGGTCCAGGTCTTCTTATTTTAGTTATTCTCTTCTTCCAGAAGATTTCTTGACGCTGGTTGGTGGTGTTATTTTTTTAAACATGTTTTTTTCTTTCTTTAACTTTGCCTACCACGTTAAGTCATATAAAGGCTGGTGGTAGTAGTGGCAAGGATTACAGGAAACTATAGAGCTGGTGGTAGAAATTGTGCAGTTTATGTATTTTTCGATTATTGTATGTATGTCCCTCGTTTTTGCAGCAATGCTGGCAACGTGAAAGTTAATATTTATGGTTTTAATGGTATTGAAAGCAAGAACTGAAAATTGTTTTTGCGCTGTCTCTTTCTGTCTCTGCCTGTCTGTCTCTCCTCCCCCTCCTCTCTCTCTCACCCACAGACACACTCACAGACACAACACGCACATCCCCACCCACCCACCCCCGCCCATCCCACCTCCTACACACATATACACCACACAAACACATACACACAACACACACACACACCCTAGAGTTAACATCAATGCAGACTTCACTCTCCCCAAAAGTCCTTCGGATGAGACTATAAATTGAGGCCCCGTGTGCGAACGCATGCAAAACATCTTGCGCACACGTTAAATCCTGTTCCACCTTTCGTAAGAGTAGGCCAATGTGGGCGGAAGGGAACAGATGACAGAATTTGACAAACCCGCATACACACAGGTACCGGACGTAAAAAAAAAGCACATAAGCGCTTATTCCATCATCATCGATATAAAAGAATAGAATAATATAAATAAACATACACGCACACACAAACACCCCACCCCACCCACACCCACACTTACACACCACACACACACACACACACACACACACACACACACACACACACACACACATACCCACACACTTACACACACACACACACACACACACACACACACACACACAGATTATCTCTTCTTCCCCACAATTCCCACCGCTAATATAATTTCAAAACAGAACAAAGACTCTTATTACCATACAAAAAATAGGGTGAAAGCTGACAGTGGAAAGAAATGGCCTAAATCTCCACTGACATAGAGAAAGAGAGACAGGAGTGGGGGGGGGGGGGGGGGGGGAGGGGGTGGGGGGGAGGGGAGGCAGAGGCACAGTCGACACTCTCAGCATTTACCATAGTGACATAGTGACTGGACAGGAAGGAAGAAAGAAGATGATCATATATATATATATATATATATATATATATAATATTAATAATATATAGTAATATTATATATATATATATATATATATATATTAATATCATATATGTTATCTGCTGAGAATTTCTGGTGAATACAGATGCTACTAGACACATTTTTTAAACCTTTTTTCCCCTTTCTACTGAAATTGGGTAGTGTCTGTCTGTCTGTCTCTCTCTCTCACTCTGCTTTCTACTGAAATTGGGTAGTGTCTGTCTGTCTGGCTGGCTGGCTGGCTGGCTGTCTGTCTGTCTGTCTGTCTGTCTGTCTGTCTGTCTGTCTGTCTGTCTGTCTGTCTCTCTCTCTCTCTCTCTCTCTCTCTCTCTCTGCTACCTTTCCTTATCACTGTAGCACTAACACATTAAGAAACACACCCCCAAAAACCACCAGAGAGACATGAAGAGACACGAGGAACGGAAGGCAGACTGAGGCCAAGGTCTCAGGACACTTGAGGCACTGACACAGACAGAGCTGACACCATCACCTGTTATTACCAGGGACTAAGGTACAGGAAATACTTTTTTTTGGGGGGGGAGGGGGGTGTTTAATGGGGAAGGGGGGTCATTGAAGGCCTGGCCTTTCTGAATTAGGAAGATTTTACTGATGAACAGATTTTGCCTGCTTGTCTGATACTGGATGGCGACCATGTCTCGCTGTCTGTCTGTTTCGGTGTGTGTCTCGCAATCTGACGACCCGAGTTTGATTCCCGTTCAAGGGGAATATTTTCCCCTGGAGTTAACATCAGTGCAGAATCCACTTTCCCCAAAAGTCCCTCAGATGAGACTATAAATCGAGGCCCCGTGTGCAAACGCACGCAGAACATCTTGCGCATACGTTAAATCCTGTTCCGCTTTTCGAAAGAGTAGGCCATTGTGTGCCGATGGGTACAGATGATAGAATTTACAAAAACCGCAAACACACGGGGACTAGATGTAAAAAAGCACATAAGTGCTTATTCCATTATCTTCGATATAAAAGAATAAATAAATGAATAAATAAAAATAAAAATCTCTACTGGATGGCGAGTATGTCTCTCCGTCTGTCTGTTTTGTGTGTCTGTGTATCTGTCGATCTGTCTCTCTCACTCTCTCTGCTGGATGGCGATTATGTCTCTCTGTCTGTTTCTGTCTGTCTGTCTGTCTGTCTGTCTCTATCTGTGCCCACCTCTCCCCCAACCCTACCTTTCCTATCAGCGTATCACTAACACATTAAGAAACACACACCAAAAAAGCCCACAGAAAGACTTGAAGAGACACGAGGAATGAAAGGCAGACTGAAGGCAAGGTCTCAGAAGACTTGAGGAGGCACCGACACTGACAGAGCTGACACCATCACCTGTTATTACTGGGGGCTAAGGTACAGGAAATACTTGTTTTGGTTGGGTTTTTTTTTTTTTGGGGGGGGGGGGGGGTGTTTGATGGGGGAGGGGGGGGGTTGAGATGGGGGGGAGGGGTCATTAAAGGGCCCTGGCTTTTCTGAATTAGGAAGATTTTACTGATGAGAAGATTTTGCCTGCTTGTCCGATACTGGATGGCGAGCATGTCTCTCTGTCTGTCTGTTTCTGTCTGTCGGTCTGTTTTGTCTGTCGTCTGTCTGTCTGTCGGTTCTCTCTCTCTCTCTCTTCTCTCTCTCCCCTCTCTCTCTCTCTCTCTCTATCTATTAAACTATTATCTATTTATCTATCTATCTCTATTGGATTTTGCCATACAGTATTTCTCACCATCTGTCTGTCTGTCTGCGTCTCCCTCTCTACTGGATGGTGAGTATGTCTCTCTGCCTGTCTGTCTCTGTCTGTCTGTCTGCCGTCTGTCTCTCTCTATCTCTCTCCTGGATGGCGAGTA
This sequence comes from Rapana venosa, assembly GCA_028751875.1. NCBI lineage: Eukaryota > Metazoa > Mollusca > Gastropoda > Neogastropoda > Muricidae > Rapana > Rapana venosa. The sequence goes on along the minus strand of CM054152.1, from coordinate 56,849,245 downwards.
TGTCTCTTTGTCTCTCTGTCTGTCTATCTTTTTGTGCCTACCTCTCCCCCAACCCTACCTTTCCTATCAGCGTATCACTAACACATTAAGAAACACACCCCAAAAAAGCCCAGAAAGACATGAAGAGACAGGAGGAATGAAAGGCAGACTGAAGGCAAGGTCTCGGAAGACTTGAGGAGGCACTGACACTGACAGAGCTGACACCATCACCTGTTATTACGGGGACTGATGTACAGGAAATACTTTTGGGGGGCTGGGGGGTGGGAGAGGGGGGGGGTCATTTAAGGCCTGGCTTTTCTGAATTAGGAAGATTTTGCTGTTGAGAAGATTTTGCCTGCTTGTCTGATACTGGATGACGAGTATGTCTCTTGTCTGTCTGTCTGTTTCTGTGTGTCGATCTCTCTCTCTCTCTCTCTCTCTCTCTCTCTCTCTCTCTCTCTCTCTCTCTCTCTCTCTCTCTCTCTCTCTCTACTGGATGTCGAGTATGTCTCTCTGTCTATCTGTTTATGTCTGTCTGGTCTTTCTCTCTCTCTCTCCCTCCCCTACCTTTCTTATCGGGCGTAGCAGTAACCACACACACACAACACACACACACACACACACACACACACACATACATACACACACCACACACACACACACCCCACACACATACAGAAAGACCTGAAGAGACACGAGGATCGGAAGGCAGACTGAAGCCAAGGTCTCAGAAGACTTGAGGAGGCACCGACACTGACAGAGCTGACACCTTCACCTGGTATTACCAGGGACTGACGAAGAGGAAGGATACCTTCTTTTCTCTTTTTTTTGGGTCAGAGGTCCAGCCTTTCTGATTACGGGGTATTTATAAAGGACAGTTTTGTCTGCTTTTTTTGATACTGGATCGCGAGTCTGTGTGTCTGTCTGTCTATTGACTTTGTATGTCTGTTTGTCTTTGTCTGTCTGTCTGTCTGTCTGTCTCTCTCTCTCTCTCTCTCTCTCTGTTATTCTCTATTTTCTCTCTTCATTCTCTCAGTCTGTATTTCCCGTCTCTCTTTCTTCCTCTCTGTCTCTCTCTCCCCCTTCCCCCACAACCTACCCACACCTCTCTCTGTCTTTCTTTCTCTTCTATCTTTCTGTATTTCTCTCTATTTCTCTGGGGGGTTTCTCTCTCCCCCCTATCTCTTATTCCCCTATTCTCTCTCCCCTCTCTCTCTTTTCTCCCGTCCCCCTCTCTCTCTCTCCCTCCTAACTTCTCGCTCTTCCCTTCTCCCCCCTCTCTGCTATCCCCTTTCTCTCCTTCCTCCCTCACCCCCTCCCTCTCTCTCCCCCTCTCTTTCTCTCTCCCTCCCCCTCTCCTCCCCACACTCTCTCTCTCTCTCTCTCTCTCTCTCTCTCTCTCTCTCTCTCTCTCTCTCTCTCTCTCCCTCTCTTAAGCAGACACACCTCTTGTCTTATCCGCTAGTCTTTACCAGGGAGCACCACAAGAGCAGCAGATAAGAGGCAGTGACAGAAAACGGTGGAGATGAACAAGGAGGCTGAATGCAGTGGCTTTTGCTTCTGCCCTCAGCTAATACTTTGCATCTAGTCAAGTGTGTGTGTGTGTGTGTGTGTGGGAGGGGGTGGTGGGGTGGAGAAAGTGACTGGTCTTAGAAAGAAAGTGGGGGTGGGGGAAAAGGGGAGGGAGAGAGACACGCAGACAGAAAGGCAGCTCTCCCCCCCCCCCTCTCTCTCTCCCTCTCCCCCCCTCCCTTTCTCCCTCGCCCTCTACCCCCCCCCTCTCTCTCACTCACACTCCCAACACTAGCTCTTTCTCCCCCCCTCTCTCTCTCCCCCCCCCTCTTTCTCCCCATCCCTTTCTCTCTCTCTCTTCCCCTCTTTTCTTCCCCCCTTTCTTTCTCTTTCTCTCTCTCCTTCTCTACCTCCCTCTTTCTCTCTCTTTCTCTCACCTCTCTCTCTTTTTCTCCCCCTTCCTCTCTCTTTCTATCTCTCCCTCTATACCTCCCGCTCTCTCTCTATCCGCTCTCTCTCTATCCCCCCCCCCATCTCTCCATCCTCTCTGCCTCCCTCCCTCTCTCTTCCCTTTCTCCACCCAACCCCCCCCGCTCTCTCTCTCTCTCTCTCTCTCTCTCTCTCTCTCTCCTCTCTCTCCCCTCTCTCTCATTACGTTAAATGCATCATGTGATTTTTCTTGTATTTATTTGTATTTACAAAAGAAAGTCGTGTATAACCCCCCTTGTCAATAGGCCACTTTGGGCAATGACAATAAATTGGTCAAAGCGTCAAAGCGTCAAAGCGTCTCTCTCTCTCTCTCTCTCTCTCTCTCTCTCTCTCTCTCTCTCTCTCTCTCTCTCTCAAGCAGACACACCTCTTGTCTTATCCGCTAGTCTTTACCAGGTAGCACCACGAGAGCAGCAGATAAGAGGCAGTGACAGAAAACGGTGGAGAGGAACAAGGAGGCTGAATGCAGTGGCTTTTGCTTCTGCCCTCAGCAAGTACTTTGCATCTAGTCAAGTGTGTGTGTGTGTGTGTGTGTGTGTGGGAGGGGGTGGGTGGGGTGGAGAAAGTGACTGGTCTTAGACGAGAAAGAAAGTGGGGGTGGGGGAAAAGGGGAGGAGAGAGACACACAGACAGAAGGGCAGCTCTCTCTCACCCCCCCCCCTCTCTCTCTCTCTCCCTCTCCACCCCTCCCTTTCTCCCTCGCCCTCTACCCCCCTCTCTCTCACTCACACTCCCAACACTAGCTCTTTCTCCCACTCTCTCTCTCTCTCCCTCCCCCTCTTTCTCTCCATCCCTTTCTCTCTCTCTTCTCTCTCTCTCTCTCTCTCTCTCTCTCTCTCTTCTCTTTTCTTACCCCTATCTTTCTCTTTCTCTCTCTCCTTCTCTACCTCCCTCTTTCTCTCTCCTTCTCTACCTCCCTCTTTCTCTCTCCTTCTCTACATCCCTCTTTCTCTCTCTTTCTCTCACCTCTCTCTCTTTCTCCCCCTCCCTCTCTCTCTATACCTCCCTCTCTCTCTATCTCCCTCCCCTCTCTCCATCTTTCTCTGCCGCCCCCCCCCCTCTCTCTTCCCTTTCTCCACCAACCCCACCTCTCTCTCTCTCTCTTCTCTCTCTCTCTCTCTCTCAAGCAGACACACCCCCTAGTCTTATCCCCTAGTCTTTACCAGGGAGCGCCACGAGAGCAGCAGATAAGAGGCAGTGACAGAAAACGGTGGAGATGAACAAGGAGGCTGAATGCAGTGGCTTTTTCTCCTGCCCTCAGCTAATACTTTGCATCTAGTCAAGTGTGTGTGTGTGTGTGTGTGTGGGAGGGGGTGGGTGGGGTGGAGAAAGTGACTGGTCTTAGAAAGAAAGTGGGGGTGGGGGAAAAGGGGAGGGAGAGAGACACGCAGACAGAAAGGCAGCTCTCCCCCCCCCCTCTCTCTCTCCCTCTCCACCCCTCCCTTTCTCCCTCGCCCTCTACCCCCCCCCTCTCTCTCACTCACACTCCCAACACTAGCTCTTTCTCCCCCTCTCTCTCTCTCTCCCTCCCCCTCTTTCTCTCCATCCCTTTCTCTCTTTCTCTCTCTCTTCCCTCTCTTTTCTTCCCCCTATCTTTCACTTTCTCTCTCTCCTTCTCTACCTCCCTCTTTCTCTCTCTTTCTCTCATCTCTCTCTCTCTTTCTCCCCCTCCCTCTCTCTCTTTCT
>CM054152.1:56833079-56835579 GCA_028751875.1 Rapana venosa | reverse complement strand
GGGAGGAAAAGAAAGAAAGAAAGAAGACCGGGGGGTGGGGGGTGTAAGAAGATAATGGAAAATAGAGAGAGAGGGAGGGAGGGAGGGAGGAAGAGAGAGAGGAAGAGGGGGAGAGAGGGGGAGAGAGAGAGAGGGAGGGGAGGGAGAAAGGGAGAGAGGGAGAGAGATTGAGATTTTCCTTTTTATATCGAGGATAATGGAATAAGCACTTATGTGCTTTTTTACATACAGTCCCCTGTGAGTATGCAGTTTGTCATCTGTTCCCACCGGCAAGCCTACTCTTACGAAAAGCGGAAAAGTATCTAACGTGTGCGCAAGATGTTCTGCGTGCGTTCGCACGCGGGGCCTCGGTTTATAGTCTCATCCGAAAGACTTTTGGGGAGAGTGGAGTCGGCACTGATGTTAACTCCAGGGGAAAATGTCCCCTTGAAAGAGAATCGAACCCGGGTCGTCAGAATGCGTGCGCAATTTTCTAACCATTAGGCTATCCGTCCCCCTTTTGAGAAAGAGAGAGAGAGAGAGAGAGAGAGAGAGAGAGAGAGAGAGAGAGAGAGAGAGAGAGAGAGAGAGAGAGAGGAGCATACAGAAATAGAGACAGTGACAGACACACACACAGAGGGAGAGACAGAGACACTGACAAGCAATGAGAGATTGGACGTACTAAGGGGGACAAATCGTGATGTCAAAAGGAAGCGAAAATAACTAAGTTCTCTACCTTGAAATTCGTCAAGAGGTTTTTGTTGTTTTTCTGTCAGTGAACACAAAATTCTGTCCCTACGTAAAATATGGTAATAACAGAAAGAAAATAGTAACAAACACATAGATAAGACTAACACAAGTAACAGGTAAACAAACAAATAAAAGATGATACAATGAATAAAACAAATTAAGTAAATAATAAATATCTTAATAACGGGAAACACAACATGTGATAAATGAAAGGAAATATATGCTGTATTATTTTTATTACTAACACAAAACAGTGACCATAAATCGAACGAACAAACCCTAAAACGTGTTTATTTTCCTCTGATTGGAGTACAATGCTACGAGATATAGCGCTAGATAAATTCGATTTATTATTTTTATTATTTATTATTATTGTTGTTGTTATTTATTATTGTTGTTATTATTATTATTATTATTATTATTATTGTATGATTGATTGAAAAGTACTATACACACATTATATATATATTATATATTATATATATATATATATATATATATTACAGGTTACCTAGTCTTATAGTATCAAAGATTGTGAAGACAGGATACATAAATTTGAACCTTGGAAACAAAATTTGTTTGATTAGAAAAATCTACACAAGAAAACAATTACACAACTGAATTAACGTGATAACAGCACTAGTAATAATGATAAGAAGTAAAAACAGAACGAATGAGAATATATGTGTGTGTGTGTGCGCGCGCGCCCACGCGCGTGCGAGTGTGTCTACTGCCATTTGCGTGCAAAATTGCATGTGCATAACCGCACACACTCTCACAAACGAAATTCCACTGTAGCCTTCACATTTGATTCTTCTCTCGCGTGAGAGCACGATTCAAGTGTTTGCATAATAGGCCTACACTGAATCTGACCCGCTAGTTACAAAAGCACTCAAGCCTGATCCATTTGCCCACAGGCAAAACAATGGCCAGATTCTAGGGAAGAGTCCATTCAGTTTGTTCGTAATTGCGACTATCGCTACAAGTACAATGGACAAAATTATGCGGTTCCATGTTATGTCCATCCACTTTAGAGCTTATGCGTTTCTTTCTAAACTGTATAACATTAGCTTATGCGTTTCTTTCTAAACTGTATAACATTAGCTTATACGTTTCTTTCTAAACTGTATAACATTAGCTTATACGTTTCTTTCTAAACTGTACAACAGCCCTAGGCACCTTTGACAGATTATTATTCTGATATAGTCATGCAAATAGGGGAATTTGTACTTACTCTAAAATTCTATAGTTTGATACTGTTATGCACGCGAGTGGAACCAACTTTGTTAAGTTCATAGTTATTGTGTCCCACCGGCAAAAATGGCCTACTCTTACGAAAGGCGAAAAAGGTTTTAACGCGTGCACAAGATTTTCTGCTTGCGTTCGCACAGGGGTACTCGGCTTATAAACACATCCGGATGGGGATGAGGGGGCAAGGGGGAGAAAGATAGAGAGAGAGAGAGTGAGAGAGGAGAGTGAGTGAGTGTGTGTGTGTGTGTGTGTGTGTGTGTCTGTGTGTGTGTGTGTGTGTGAGAGAGAGAGAGAGAGAGAGAGAGAGAGAGAGAGAGAGAGAGAGAGAGAGAGAGAGAGAGAGAGAGAGACAGATTCCGTGTGTCTGTGTGTGTATGTGTGTGTGTTGTGTGTTTCCGTGTGTGTGTGTTTCCGTGTGTGAGTTGTGTGTGTGTGTGTGTGTGTGAGAGAGAGAGAGAAAGAGAGAGAGAGAGAGAGAGAGAGAGAGAGAGAGAGAGAGAGAGAGAGAGAGAGTTTCCGT
>CM054152.1:56823079-56825579 GCA_028751875.1 Rapana venosa | reverse complement strand
ACTATGAGTACTACTATTACCACCACCACCACTATCACCACTAAAACTACTTCTACTCCAAATTCTTATTAAATTTATGCTCCTATTATTCGTTCTACTATTTACTACTTCTCCTACTACTGCTACTGCAGCTACTACTACTACTACCATCACTACTACTACTGCTACTGCTACTGTACTGCTGCTACTACTGCTGCTGCTGCTGCTACTTCTATTTCTACTACTACTACTTCTGCTACTGTACTGCTGCTACTACTACTACTGCGACTACTACTACTACCTACCTACCTACTTCTACTGCTACTACTGCTACCGCAGCTTCTATATCTAGCTATTGCTAACTACTGCTGCTTTCTCTGACGTAGTATTATCAACAAAGTCATCTTAATTTTATTACAATGGGATGTTGCTTCTATTATATTGTTGTTGTTGTTGTTGTTTATTTACAAACCATATATTTCTGTTGCTTTTCCTGCGTAGAAATCAAAAGATTCTTCCGTTTTTGAATAAATAGCGTATGGGTTTGTTTTGTTGGGTTATTTTAAGCACTTTTCCAAATGTTTGATCTGACTTATTTTTTGCGTCTGTCTTCTTCTCAATCTGTCTGTCTATTGTCTGTCTGTCTGTCCGTGTGTCCGTCTGTCTGTGTATCTCTCGCTCTCTCGCTCTCTCTCTCTCGCTCTCTCCTTATCCCTCTCTCTCATTTATCACAAGCAATCTTAATCTTTAAAGTAAACATGAAATAGCCAAAATATATTAGAGACAATTAATTATTAATGATAACGCCAGTCAAGATTTTTTTCTAATTATGAGATTAAAATCCCATTGCTCATTCTGCAACATCTTTCCCCTTTGACTGGGTAAATAACAGTGCGTGTGTGCGTGTGTGTGTGTGTGTGTGTGTTGTTGCTGGTGTGTGTGTGGTGTGTGTGTTGTGTTGTGTGTGTCATGCGCGCGTGTGTGCGTGCGTGCGTGCTTGCTTGGTAGGAGTGCATGCGTGTTGTGGTGTGTATGTATGTGCGTTTGTGTGTGTGTGTGTGTGTGTGTCTGTGCGTATCTGTATGCGTGTGTGCATACGTGCGTGTGCTCACGCGCGCGCGTGTGTGTATATGTGTGCGTGCGTGTATACAGACATACATAAGATCAAAAAGACACACAGAGTAAATCACAAAGATTATCACACAAGAGACAGACCATCAAAGATACTGTTAAAACAAGAAAACAGAGCAAAATGCATTCGCAGTATGTATGATCAGCCATCAAAAAACCCAAAACCCGAATCAGACCAAAATAGGAGACTCGAGGAATGAAATACACCCATTCATTAAAAAACAACATCAACACACCTCTACATAGTAATATTCAATATATCCAAACACATAGCAAACACCTGAAAATTAAAAAAAAACATTTTTAATAATAAACAGTTTTATCAACACACACACACACACACACACACACACACGGAGAGGAGAATTCAGTATTGAAGTATTAGCAGGAAAAAGAAAATACAATATTGTATAGAGAGGAAGACAGGGCATTCACTTCAGAGCAAAATGCAATCTGAATAAAATTGGTCAGCCATTGGAGCAACCAAATCCGAGAAGCGTAAGTACTTTGATTTTTATCGTGCATCATTTTCAAAACTCAAGAATTGACCGACAGTAAAAAGGTTGAAATGAAGGAGATGAATTTAATGGAAACATACATTGAGTTGTCTTGCGCTGTGTTGTGTTATGTTGTATTGTGTTGCGTTGTATAACATAGTATCGCATTGTACTGCGCTGTATTATATTGTGTTGTTGTAGTGTATTGTGTTGTATTGTGTTGCATGGTATTGTATGGTATGATATTGTGTTGTATGGTATTGTGTTGTATGTGTTGCATTGTGTTGTATTGCATGTGTTGTATTGTATTATGTTGGTGTTGTCTTGTACTAAATTGTATTGCACTGTATTGCATTGCATTGTGATGTATTGCATTGTTTTGTGCTGTGCTGTGTTGTATTGTATTGTACTGCGTGTCTTGTATTGTATTATGTTCTGTTGTGTTGTACTGTATTGTACTGCATTGTATTTTATTGCCTTGTATTTTATTGTATGGGACTGTAAGTCATTTTCAATTACGGCACATTTCTCTGCATGAAATTCAAGCTACTCTCCATGGGGAGAATACGTCGCCACAAGAACAGCGCCACCCGCATTTTTGTTGTACTTTCCTCTCTACAAGTGTAGCTAGTTGTTTCCTATTGAACTATTTTTTATATGCATTTCAGGTGGGACAACTTTGTATTTTTTTCTGGCGAGGGTTTTTTTAACGTGTGCTGATTCCGTGTTTCACATAATTATTGTATGACCTCGGTTTATTAGTGTGTGTGTGTGTGTGTGTGTGTGTGTGTGTGTGTGTGTGTGTGTGTGTGTGTGTGTGTGTTGTGTGTGTGTGTGTGTGTGTGTGTGAAAGTTAAGTCAGTTTTTGTATTTCCAAATGGTACATGAATAAG
>CM054152.1:56810579-56820579 GCA_028751875.1 Rapana venosa | reverse complement strand
AAGATGTATCCCTACGCGCGGGGACTGGGTGTAAAAAAGCACATGATCGCTTATTCATTATCCTCGAAATAAAAGAATTTGTAATTGTCATTGTCTCTCTCACCCCTCTCTCTCTATCTCTCCGTTCCCTCCCTCCCCCTCTTCCCATCCCATCCCGTCATCTCTCATATACACGCATGCACAAGTACGGATGAAAACTTCAATCAAATTTGTGGGGAAAGAAAACGATAAACGTTTTTTTCCTCTCCTACTGCAAGTAAATAAAGAAATGATGACAACAGCTATGTACAGAATAGTGGAGGAAGCTGGTTTGACAAACTCTTCAGTGGTGCCCTCAATTGTCAACTGGACTACGGGATAGGTGAAGGATTAATATGACGGTGTTAGTACACATATAATCTACACTGACATTCACTACACGACAAAGCCTACCATTCCCCTAAGCAAACACGATAAAGCAGATTTCATGACCGTTACATTATTTCTTTTGTAAAGATGTTGTCTTTCACTACATGGTCCTCAACTCCGTAATAATTATGTTTACATCTTACATAATGGTCTGCGACTCATTATTGTTAAATATGTTACTTCTTACGCATTTTTATACTCCTTTAAGTCTTGGCAGATTTCTCTGCCTGAAATTCGGGCTGCTCTCTTCGGGAAGAGCACGTCGCCACAAGAGCAGCGCCACCTTTTTTTTTCTTCTCCTTTCCGCAACAATATTTGTTTTTCTATCAGTTGTTTTTTCTTAAAGAATTTTGCCAGGGACAACTCTCTTGTTGCCGTGGGTTCTCTTACATGCACTAAATAATTACGTGTAATACACGGAACTTCGGTTTATCGTCTCATTCGAAAGACTAGCATCCAGACCACCACTCATGGTCTAATGGATGGGGTAAAGTTTCGTGCCCAAACGGGGATCGAACCACCGCACACTTCCGACTCGGACTTTTCGCTTTCTAAGCAGGCGCGTTACCTCTGGACCACCGATCCACACATTGGTTCACAACTTATTATTGTTTGAAAAATATGTTGCATGGTATACACTGTTTGCAGCTCATTATTGTGAATATGTTGTTTCTTACACACTGTAAAAAAACACTCATTTTTATTTTTTTTTTATTCTCGTTCAGCTCCGAGGTTCACCAATGGTGAGAATTTTCCTTGTGCGAAAAATATTTTGGTTTTTTTTCAAAGGTAGCTGTATCCCGATTTCAGGGATCCTTATTGCTTTAAGTATGTTGTCCCTTACACATCGTCCACGACTTCTAACGAGCATACTATCACAAAACCGAATCGAAAAAAGATTAAATTTTAGTGCTTCTCCTAATATTGGTATGATGGTAATGGATTGGTGCTTCGAGATCTTGCAATACCTAATCATGCCGTGTCGAATGCCTGTATATCTGAAACCATGAAGGATATTCATTTTTTATTATATCTATTTTTCGGTCTCCAAAGTGTGATGAATGTGTGCTCTGCTTCATGTTACAGAGAAGTAATGTCTCTGTCTTAAAGAGTTTTGGTAAGGAGTTTGTTTAAACTGTTTTATTGTCTTGTTGTCAATAGCGCTGCCCAACCAGAATTTATCTATTAAGTTATACTGAATTGAAATTGCATAAAACATACTGAATTGAAATTGCATAAAACATTGTCTTAAACTTATCAGGAACTTATTCAAAGTTAATACACACAAATTACATTCACAACTAAACTACCACACTTTTGCAACTACAAGAAAAACAACAACCAAAAATCCAGATTCTATTTGGATATGTGTTAGAATTTGTTAAAAACCCAAAACAGTTGAAGCTTCAGGAAGCATGATTACTCATAAAATCACACAAAACATCTACAGAAACTACACTACTACACCACTACATAATGCAAGCAAAAGGAAATCAACATACACACAGTTGCCTGACATTTGTTAAAGTTCAAGAAAGCATAATTTTGAAAGCGTAACTACACATAACCTAGAACCAGACAACCACACCATCACACTCAACAAAAACAAAAGAAAGCTGCACAATCAATCATTGTTAGTCTGTTCCAAAGAAAACCCTGGAAAATCTATAGAAATAGTAGCTTTCATTAAATAGTCGATAATCATTCGCAAACAGCAATTACATTACCCAAATAACCCGAAAATGCCATCTAACGTGTCTAAGAAAACTATTCAAAGCAAAACTCAACCCCCCCAAGAAAAGCTGGTAAACTGTCTTAATACATAATCAAAAGAAATAGCCCACTTCCATCCTCTACAACTACATTATAGCACCATCACATTACAAAAGCGAAGCAACTAACGTGTTTGTCCAAAAAGTGGGAACACTTTGAGGAAAAAAACAATAATCAAGATTCTAGTGCACATTTTAAGTACAAAAAGTCCTTATACATAACAAACCGTTTCCCCCCACCCCACCCCACCCCCAAAAAACCCAAAAAAGCCAAAACAAAACCCCAACAACTTTTTATTTTACGTGTTTCCCAAATGTTAACACTTTTCAAAAGACTAAACAGATAACTGGAACACACACTCCCGCATTCACAGCAAAAAAGGTACTAAACGTATAACGCTGAACAAAAAATGCCATACTTTTTATCACTGTTATCATTACCATCGTCACCACCACCATCATCATCATTACCACCATCACTATCATCACCATCATTGGTTCACTAAAGGAACAGTTCTGGTAAGCATATAATAACCAGTTAAGCCCACAGACGGCATCATGCATAACAATAACTACAAAAACATCATCAACTACGAGTACTACTACTACCACTACTACTACTACTACCACCACCACCACCACCACCACCACTACTGTAGTAGTAGTAGTAGTAGTAGTAGTAGTTGTAGTAGTAGTAGTAGTAGTAGTAGTAGTAGTAGTAGTAGAAGTAGTAGTAGTAGTAGTAGTAGTAGTAGTATTTATTTTATTTTTTATTTTATACCACTTTAAGTCACGAGATTTCTCTGCGTGAAATTCGGGCTGCTCTCCCCGGGGAGAGCGCGTCGCCACAAGAGCAGCGCCACCTTTTTTTTTCTTTTTTTTTTCTTTTTTTTTTTCTTTTGGTGTGCAACTGTATTTGTTTCCCTATCAGAGTGGCTTTTTTCTAAGAATTTTGCCAGGGACAACTCTCTTGTTGCCGTGGGTTCTTTTACGTGCGCTGAAAATTTTGTGTAACACACGGGACCTCGGTTTATCGTCTCATCCGAAAGACTAGCGCCCAGACCACCACTCATGGTCTTATGGATGGGGAAAAATTTGGGGCCCAAACGGGGTACGAACCACGCACACACCTGACCCGGAATTTTCGCATTCTAGACAGGCGCGTTACCTCTAGACCACCGATCCAATAGTAGTAGTAGTAGTAGTACCACCACCACCACCACCACTACTACTACTTCTACAACAACAACCACCACAACAACCAACACTAAATTACCACAACTTAACTACCACATTGCTACTACTATTACTACTACTACTACTACCACCACCATCACCCCGCTACTACTACTACTACTACTACTACTACCACCACCATCACCCCGCTGCTACTACTACTACTACTACTACTACTACTACTACTAACACTACACCACAGACATCACTGCTACAACTACTTCTACAACAACCACAATAACCAACACTAAACTACCACATTACTACAACAATAACTACTACTACTACAACCACCCCCACAACAACCAACACAAAACTACCACATTGCTACTACTACTTCTACCACATATACTACTACTACAACTACTACTGCAACAACCACCACCATAACAACCAGCACTAAACTACCACATTGCTACTACTACTACTACTATTACTACTACTACCATCACCGCCACCACCAACACCACCCCTACTACTACTACTGCTACTACAACCATCACAACTACAATTACTTCTACAACAACCACCCCCACAATAACAACCACTAAACTATCACATTACTCTACCAACCACTACTTCTACAACTACTTCTACCACCACCACCACCACCACAACAACAAACTACCACACTACCACAACCACTAAAATACCACAACCACCACCACAACAACCAACACTAAACTACCACATTACAACAAAACAACAACAACAACAACTACTACTCTTCCTCCTCCTCTCCTCCTACTACTACTACTACTATTTCCTCTTCCTCCTCCTCCTCCTACTACTTCTACTTCTACTACTACCACTACTCCTCCTACAACTACCCCTACATCATCATACAACCAACACCACAACGACCAACACTAAAATACCACATTACAACAACTACTACTACTACTATTCCTCCTCCTCCTCCCCCTACTACTACAACTACTACTACTACTACTACTACTACTACTACTACTACTACTCCTCTTCCTCCTCTTCCTCCTACCACTACTACACTCCTCCTCCTACTCCTACTACATCATCATACACAAAACTTTCTCTCGCCAAAACAAAACCGTCTTACGTTTGTCCAGGAACTGATAGACGCCTCGGAAGCCTCGGAACTTGTCGTTGACGCGGCCCTCCGAGTGGAACTCGAGGATCAGGCTGCGGTCGGAGGAGTAGTACTTCTTGCGCTTGAGCGAGGAGTAGTTGCCGCACAGCTCCACGTCCCACTGACTGTTCTCGTTCACCTCCGGCCTCTCCAGGTTCTGGAAGATGCGTACGTAGTCCCTGCATCGCCTGCAACCAAGGGTTCGTGGTAGTAGTAGTAGGAGGAGGAGGAGGAGGAGGAGGAGGAGGAGTAGGAGGAGGAGTAGGAGGAGGAGGAGGAGGAGGAGGAGGAGTAGGAGGAAGAGTAGGAGTAGGAGGAGGAGGAGGAGGAGTAGGAGGAGGAGGAGTAGGAGTAGGAGGAGGAGTAGGAGGAGGAGGAGTAGAGGAGGAGGAGGAGGAGGAGGAGAGAAGAGGAGTAGGAGGAGTAGGAGGAGGAGGAGTAGGAGGAGGAGGAAAAAGGAGGAGGAGGAGGAGTAGGAGGAGGAGGAGTAGGAGGAGGAGGAGAAGGAAGAGGAGGAGTAGGAGGAGGAGGAGGAGTAGGAGGAGGAGAAGGAGGAGTAGGAGGAGAAGGGGGGAGGAGGAGTAGGAGGAGGAGGAAGAGTAGGAGTGGAGGAGGAGGAGGAGGACGAGGAGGAGGAGGAAGAGGAGGAGGAGTAGGAGGAGGAGGAAGAGGAGGAGGAGGAAGAGGAAGAGGAGTAGGAGGAGGAGTAGGAGGAGGAGTAGGAGGAGGAGGAGGAGGAGTAGGAGTAGGAGGAGGAGTAGGAGGAGGAGGAGGAGGAGTAGGAGGAGGAGGAGTAGGAATAGGAGGAGGAGCAGGAGTAGGAGGAGGAGGAAGAGGCTGCTGGTAGTGGTGGGTGGGGATGGTGGTGGTGGTGGTGTGATGGTGGTGGTGGTGGTGGTGATGGGGTGGTGATGGTGGTGGTGGTGATGGTGGTGGTTGTGGTGGTGGTGGTAGTGGTGGTGGGGTGGTGATGGTGGTGGTGGTGGTGGTGGTGGTGGTGGTGGTGGTTGTGGTGGTGGTAGGTGGTGGTGATGGTGGTGGTGGTGGTGGTGGTGGTTAGGATGTAAGGAAGGAAGGAAGGAAGAAAGGAAGGAAGGAAGAAAGGAAAGAAGGAAGGAAGGAAAGATGGAAGGAAGGGTGGTGGTGGTGGTGGTGGTGGTGGTGGTGATGGTGGTGGTGGTGGTGGTGATGGTGGTGGTGGTGGTTAGGATGGAAGGAAGGAAGTAAGGAAGGAAAGAAGGAAGGAAGGAAGAAAGGAAGGAAGGAAGGAAGGATAGAAGGAAGGAAGGAAGGAAGGATGGAAGGAAGGAAGGAAGGAAGGATGGAGGGAGGGAAGGAAGGGTGGAAGGAAGGAAGGAAGGAAGGATGGAAGGAAGGAAAGAAGGGAGGAGGAAGGAAGGAAGGATGAAAGGAAGGAAGGAAGGAAGAAAGGAAAGAAGGAAGGAAGGAAGGAAGGAAGGAAGGAAGGAAGGAAGGAAGGATAGAAGGATGGAAGGAAGGATAGAAGGAAGGAAGAAAGGAAGGATGGAAGGAAGGAAGGATGGAAGGAAGGATAGAAGGAAGGAAGGAAGGAAGGAAGGAAGATGTAATGAAGGAAGGAAGGAAGGAAGGATGGAAGGAAGGAAGGATGGAAGGAAGGAAGCAAGGATGGAGGAAGTATAGAAGGAAGGAAGGATGAAAGGATGGAAGGAAGGAAGGCAGGAAGGATGGAAGGAAGGAAGGAAGGAAGGATAGAAGGAAGGAAGGAAGGATGGAAGGATAGAAGGAAGGATAGAAGGATGGACGGAAGGAAGGATAGAAGGATGGAAGGAAGGAAGGAAAGAAGGAAGGAAGGAAGGAAGGATGGAAGGAAGGATAGATGGAAGGAAGGAAGGATGGAAGGAAGGAAGGATGGAAGGAAGGAACGAAGGATAGAAGGAAAGATAGAAGGAAGGAAGGATAGAAGGGATGGAAGGAGGATAGAAGGATGGAAGGAAGGAAGGATAGAAGTTAGGCTGGATGGAAGGAAGGAAGGAAGGAGGGAAGGAAGGAGGGAAGGAAGGATGGAAGGATGGAAGGAAGAAGGAAGGAAGGAAGGAGGAAGGAAGGCGGGAAGGAAGGAAGGAAGAATAGAAGGTAGGGTGGAAGCAAGGATTGAGGAAGGATGGAAGGAAGGAATGAATGAAGGAAGGAAGGAAGGAAGGAAGGAAGGAAGGAAGGAAGGAAGGAAGGAAGGAAGGAAGGAAGGAGGGAAAGGAAGGAAGGAAGGATGGAAGGAAGGAAGGATGGATGTGTGTTGTTGTTGTTGTTGGAGAAAAATAATGATGTGTGGAGAAGGATGTGGAGGATATACGGAGAATGAAGGAGGATGTGAACAAGGATGATGTGAGGCGGAGAATGATGTGAAGACTGGTGTGGAGAAAGATGTGGGAGAAAGATGTGAACAAAAGGGGATGTGAAGAAGGCATGATGTGCAGAAGGATGCTGGAGAAGGATGCTGGAGAAGAATGCTGGAGAAGAATGTTGGCGAAAAAGGGTGCTGGAGAATGATGTTGATGATGTGAAGGATGTTAGAGAAGGATGTTGAGGGTGTGTAGAATGATGTTGGAGAAGGACGTTGAGGGTGTGTAGAAGGACGTTGCGGGTGTGTAGAAGGATGTTGAGGGTGTGTAGAAGGATGTTGGGGTGTGTAGAAGGGACGTTGCGGGTGTGTAGAAGGATGTTGAGGGTGTGGAGAATGACGTTGAGGGTGAGTAGAAGGATCGTTGAGGGTGTGTAGAAGGATGTTGCGGGTGTGTAGAAGGCGTTGATGGTGTGTAGAAGGATGTTGAGGGTGTGTAGAAGGATGTTGCGGATGTGTTGAGGGATGTTGAGGATGTGAGGGATGTTAGAGAAGGATGTTGAGGGTGTGTAGAAGGATGTTGAGGGTGTGTAGAAGGATGTGGAGGACGCGTAGGATGTTGGAGAAGGACGTTGAGGGTGTGTAGAAGAATGTTGAATGCTTGTAGAAAGATGTTGGAGAAGGACGTTGAGGATAGGTAGAAGGATGTTGGAGAAGGATGTGTGGAGAAGGGTGTGTGAAGAAGGATGTGTGGAGAAGGATGTGTGAAGAAGGATGTGTGAAGAAGGATGTGTGAAGAAGGATGTGTGGAGAAGGGTGTGTGGAGAAGGGTGTGTGGAGAAGGGTGTGTGGAAGATAGGGATGTGTGGAGAAGGGTGTGTGGAGAAGGGTGTGTGGAGAAGGGTGTGTGGAGAAGGATGTGTGGAGAAGGACGTGTGGAGAAGGATGTGTGAAGAAGGATGTGTGAAGAAGGGTTGTGTGGAGAAGGGTGTGTGGAGAAGGATGTGTGGAGAAGGACGTGTGGAGAAGGATGTGTGAGAAGGACGTGTGGAGAAGGACGTGTGGAGAAGGGTGTGTGGAGAAGGATGTGTGGAGAAGGACGTGTGGGAGAAGGATGTGTGAAGAAGGACGTGTGGAGAAGGACGTGTGGAGAAGGGTGTGTGGAGAAGGATGTGTGGAGAAGGACGTGTGGAGAAGGACGTGTGGAGAAGGGTGTGTGGAGAAGGATGATGAGAATGTTGGAGAAAGATGGAAAATGATTCGGAGAAGGGTGTAGAGAAATGAGGAGAATGATGTGAGAGATAAGATAACAAATATGGAGAAGGTGTGGATAAAGATGAGGACGATGTGGAGAAGGGTGTGGATAAAGATGAGGACGATGTGGAGAAGGGTGTGGATAAAGATGAGGACGATGTGAAGAAGGGTGTGGATAAAGATGAGGACGATGTAGAGAACGAATGATGTGGAGAAAGAACGATAGGGAGAACAAACTGGGCAATGATGTGTAGAAATGTGGAGAAGGATGGGGAGAAGGACGTGGTGAAGGTGTGGAAAATGAATTAAATAAAGGAGAGAGGAGAGCAACTGCCTCCCCCTCCCCCCCCCCCCCCCCCCCCCCCCCCCCCCCCCACCCCCCCCCACCCCCCGCATCCCCGAAACAGAAAACAGAAACCCCCCACATACAAAGGAATAAAGACAACATTTAAAGTTTTATCACAATCAAAAAAGAAAACGTTACGCAACGGTTCGTAAGCATTCATCTCGACAGACAACTACGGTCAATCCATTTTTCCATGCTGTCAACTTCTTCGTATAGTCAGTTTCGAAGTAACCGTCACTTTCGCTCTAGCATTTATCATTTTTCTGTACTAACCAATCTTGTACGGTTTTCGGTCTCACTTCTGAGATTGTTAGTTCCTCTTTAGTAATCAAGTGTTATCAAATTCTCTAGGGTAGGCAGGGGGGTGGGGGTGGGGGTGGGGTAGTCTAGTGGTTAGAGAGATGCGTTCGTGATCTGACGGTCTGGGATCGAGCCACCACGGAGGCACCCGTTTTAGGGGATTTTCCCCTGGAGTTAACTAACATCAGTGCTGTTTGCACTCTCAAAAAGATCCTTCGGATGACACTTTAAACCGAAGCCTCGTATGTGAACGCACGCAGAATAGTTTGAACACACAAGTAAAAAAAAAAAAGCCCGTTCCGCCTTTCGAAAGAGTTAGTAATGTTACGTCGATTAGGAATGAATGAGTATATATAAAATAATAAATAAATAAATAAATAAATAAAAAGCCCTCATATACACAGGTGTCGTGTTTAGGATCTATCCCCGAAGGCTGAAATAGGCTACCTTACTGATGAATGAAAAATGTCTCATATGCAAAATCTCACATTTGATGATCATTACAGCTCTGATAAATAATAATAATAATGATGATGATAATAATAATGATAATAATAACGATAATAATAATAATCATCATCATCATCATCATCTCTCTCGTTTTCGTTTTTTTCATTTTCTCTTTAGTAGACAGGGTTTTTTCTTCTTTTTTTCGGTCAGATTATTTACGGTTATTCATTTTCTCTGTACATTGGATTCACTATAGCAACTTCTTTTTTTTACAGCTGTTGCTTTCTTTGTAGGGGTCGGTTTCTGTTTAGAATGATCTCATTTTTGTTCGTGTTGTCAAACCTCCAACGGTTGTCAGCTTCCGATTAGCTGTTGGTTCTTTTTTGTGAGCTGTCAGATTCTCTACGGTTTTTAGATTTGGTTTAATAGTTAGTTTTTCTGAGTTGTCACAGTCTTTCTGGTTGTCGTTCTGCTGTTTCTTCTTCATCGTCTTCTTCGTCTTCTTCTCCGTCTTCTTCTTCTTCTTCTTCTTCTTCTGCTTCTTCTCCGTCTTCTTCTTCTTCTTCATCTTCTTCTTCTTCTCCGTCTTTCTTTGTATTCTTCTTCTCCGTCTTCTTCTTCTCCGTCTTCTATGTCTTCTTCTTCTACGTCTTCTTTGTCTTCTTCTTCTTCTTCGTCTCCGTCTTATTTGTCTTCTTCTTCTCCGTCGTCTTCTTCTCCGTCATCTTTGTCTTCTTCTTCTCAGTCTTCTTCTTCTTCTTCATCTTATTCTTCTTCTCCGTCTTCTTTGTCTTCTTCTCCGTCTT
>CM054152.1:56795579-56800579 GCA_028751875.1 Rapana venosa | reverse complement strand
GCACAAGACTTTGCAGAGTCCATAGCACACAAAAAAATGAAACACACCCAAAAAACAAAAAAAAACCTCTGAAACGAGATTCACTTCCAAACCTAATCGTCCCATCCATTTTGTTTTTGTCTCCCCGCCATTTTATCGAAAGGAAGAGATAGATGTACCCCGGTTTAGACAATTGACTGATGGGCAGTTCAAAAGACCTCCAACTTGTTCACAGCAAATTTTGTTCTTGTTTTTTCTTTTTTCTTGCACTGGCTGATCCCAGTTTTGTCTTCGTCTTGTTGGTGGGCGTTCCCCAGTTTAAAAAGTGTGAGGGGTGTCCACAAATACGCACACTCTCACTTACTCAAGAGGATTTTTCCTCTGGAGTTAACATCAGTGCAGACTCCACTCGCCCCAAAGTCCTTCGGATGAGACTATAAACTGAGGTCCCGTGTGCGACACACACGCAGAACTTCTTGCGCACACGTTAAAACCTGTTCCGCTTTTCGGAAGAGTTGATCATTTTGTGCCGGAAGGAACGGATGACAAAATATTTACAAAACTGCACACACACGGGGACTGGCTGGAAAAAAGCACATGGATGCTTATTCCATTATCCTCGAAATAAAAATAAATAAATAAACACATGGAATAAATAAATCACGCCTGGGAGTTATTACTGTGAGACAGGTTAAGTACGCACTGGAGGAAAAGTGCATGTGTATTGCTCTTTTCAAGTATAAAGGTAGCCATACTCCGAATTCAGATTATTTTTTCTTTCATGGAGAGAACAGGTTATACTGGGACAGGATAGCTCAGTGGTCAAAGCACTAGCTCCCCCCCAAGCTAAGGTTAAGCAGCGTCGAGCGTGGTTACCACTTGGACGGGTGGCCGTTTGCGCGCCTTGGCTTCAGTATAGTCCCCCAGTTCACCCAGCTGTAAATGGGTACCTGTCTCTTTAGGGTCAGGGAAGGTAAAGCAGCGAGGGAGAGGAGATGGGTGCCGCCTTCAATATGCTGGCTCCTAGAGAAGCTGAGGTCTCTGACACCTTGCTCCTCCTCAACGACCGTATAGCTTATGGGAACATCTGACAGGCTATACTGTTAAAGAACTTGCCATAAATGAAGGTATTGCTAACACACATTTTTACCAGCACTTTACAGCACTTTGATACATTCTATACGATACCAACATTTCATGACACATTGCTTTCGTTAATCACTAGAAGAAGAAAAAATGTCAGAGCAAGGTTGTTCTATTGATACTGTAAAGCAGCACTTAAGCGTACAAACACTGATATATTGGTGTGGTTTTGTTTTCAAATTTCAAAGGATTTTCTTTTTGTTTGTGACCGTCTGCTGTGCTCTCGCCACATTAACTTATAATGACCCATGTCTCCTGCAATCCCCTAAACTACATATGAATGTAAGAGAAACAGAGACACAGAGAAAAAGAGAGGGAGTGAGAGAGAGAGAGATGGAGAGAGAGAGAGAGAGAGAGATGTAGAGAGAGAGGGAGTGAGAGAGAGAGAGAGGGAGAGAGAGCGGAAGATTATATATATATATATATTATATAATTTAAGAGAGAGAGAGAGAGAGAAGAGAGAGAGAGAGAGAGAGAGAGAGAGAGAGAGAGAGAGAGAGAGAGAGAGAGAGAGAGAGAGAGAGAGAGAGAGAGAGAGAGAGTGAATTCAGAAGATAACAGACACAAAGTCGAATAAGTTAGGGAGGAAAGGAATCGAGAGATTAAGAACTAAAAAAAAAAAAAAACAACCCGACAAGTATGAATCATTCTCCTATGCGTTTCTTTCTTTCTTTTTAGCTAGTTGTTATGCGAAACACGTTCTGCATATTAAGCGAGCAATAATTCTTAAAAGGAACCAATGAACATTTTGTTTGAATGAAGGAGAAGTGGAAGACAATGGAGTTGAGAGGAGAAGCAGAGGAGAGTGACGGAGAGAAAGCCGTCTTCATGAAGTGGTAGATAACACATTCACAGAATCCTCGAAAGCACAGTGCCGCTGCACAACAACACACACGCACACCACACCGTTGCGGCAGGCACATGAACTACAGTTTAGTCCATTCTACAAGACACACCATTCCTCTTTCACTCTCTCCGTCGTGCGTCGCCAAGGACACAAACGACAGTATGTACTCATCTCTACTTAACACACAACACCACTCATTCTCTCTCACTATTGTGTTTATATATATGTTTGATATGATATGATATGATTATTATATTTTATGTATATTATAGTGATTAGTAATAGATTGATCTAATGTAGTGTATTTCTCTTTTTTTCTCGTCTGCATTGTCCCTTCCTCTGACTCTCCTCAGGCTTGATATATATATATATATATATATATATATATATATAATATACATGATATGTATATATATATATATAATCGGTGTGTTAGATATGGTAATCTTCTTTTTTATTATAATATATATATATATAATATATATATATATATGCGTGTGTGTGTGTGAGAGAGAGAGAGAGAGAGAGAAGAGAGAGAGAGAGAGAGAGAGAGAGAGAGAGAGAGAGAGAGAGAGAGAGAGAGAGAGACAGAAGACAGACAGACGAGAGAGAGAGATCAGACAGGACGGACAGACAGAGACAGAGAGAATACAGACAGACAGACGATTATCGATTAACCCTTTTCGTACTCTCTCTCCTCACCTCGTTCCATCCCCGTCCGTTGAAACCATCCAGTCCTCCACTAAAAGCATGTTACCCCCTTCACTCCCGTTACCACCCCCACCCCCACCTCCACTACCCTCCCCCCTCCCCCAAGCCATACCCCCCCCACCCCCTCCCCTATCCCCTCGGCCCTTACCACAATCTCAGCAACCCGACTGTAAAAACACTCCCCGCTTTACATGGACGTTTGAGAACAAGCAGTCACAATTAACCCCCTACACTCGCATCTGTCTGGTGTGGGGTGTTTTTTTCTCGTCTGTTATTTTCCCCATTCTTTTCTTTGGCTTTTCTTTGATCGTGTGTCCTTGTTGTGTTTGAAACTGTTTTCTTTCGTCCGTTTTTTGTTGGGCGTGGGGGGTGGGGTGTGTGGTGAGGGGGGGTGGGTAGTGTGTGATTGAGTGTGTGTGTGTGTGTGTGCGTGTTGTGTTGTGTGTGTGTGTGTGTGTGTGTGTGTGTGTGTGTGTGTTGTGTGTGTGTGTGTGTGTGTGTGTGTGATCTTCAGTTTAACGTCTATTCACATTTAGTGATTTTAGACGTGTGTGTGTGTGTGTGTGTGTGTGTGTGTGTGTGTGTGTGTGTGTGTGTGTGTGTGTGTGATCTTCAGTTTAACGTCTATTCACATTTAGTGATTTTAGACGTGTGTGTGTGTGTGTGTGTGTGTATGTGTGTGTGTGTGTTGTGTGTGTGATGTGTGTGTGTGTGTGTGTTGTGTGTGTGTGCGCGTGTGTGCTGTGGCGGTGCGGGTGCGTGCGTGCGTGCGTGCAAGCAGTGACTGTGTAGGTCGTTATTCGTAAGTGGAGAGGAGTGAGAGTTAAGTTTCTAGACATATGTCTTTGAATAAAAAGTTTATCTTTTAAACGTGATTGAACAGTTCAATGCAAAATTCTATTCCCAACTGCACACCCCTGCTTCTCACAGAATAATATCCTGTACCGCTTTGTCGTTTCGCGCGCGCGCGCACACACACACACACGCACGCACGCACGCACGCATGCACACCACACACACGCATGCACGCACGCACACACCACAGGGGGGGGGGGGGGTTGGAATGGGGGGTGGCAGGTTATCCTAGTGGTTAGAACATTGCGCTCGCAATCTGATGACCAGGGTTCGATTCCCGTTCAAGGGGATATTTTCCCCTGGAGTTAACATCAGTGCAGACCCCACTCTCCCCAAAAGTCCTTCGGATGAGACTATAAACCGAGGCCCCGCACGCAGAACATCTTGCGCACACGTTAAATCCTGTTCCGCTTTTCGTAAGAGTAGGCCATTGTGTGCCGGTGGGAACGGATGACAAAATTTACAAAAACCGCATACACACAGGGACTAGATTAAAAAAGCACATAAGTGCATTTTCCATTATCCTCGATATAAAAAGAATAGATTTTTTTTAAACACACACAACCTCCTTCCCCCTCACCCCTCACCACACACTCTCACACACACACACACACACACACACACACACACACACACACACACACACACACACACACACACACACCGACGCCGCCACACACACACACACACACACACACACACACACACACACACACACACAACGCACGGACACACACACACACACACACACACACACACACACACACACACACACACACAAACTCTACTTCCGAACTTAGCCAAGTCATTTACACACAGAATCTGTGCTGTTAAAACACAATTTCAATGCGCACAAAAGTTTTCGCAGCGACAACGGCAACAGCGCTTAAAATATCCCAGGAAATAAAAACACAACCTGGACAACGCGAAATCCAATAAGGGAACTACCTTTCTCTGCCAAGATAAATAATTTCAAAAAACCAGTTTCGTGGATAGCTCTGTTGTTACTGTCAACAAATCCCAGGCTCATTTCAGAGTCTATTCAATCAGATTGAGATAGGAAGTTGTTTTGGTTGGGCGTTCTGTACCTTAACACCCTGTGGCTCGCCCTGAAAGAAACTCAGTTATATCCTTTTTTTTTTCAGAAAGCGTTTTGTGTTTTGGAAGTTTTGTTAGTTTAAAAAAAAAAGGCCCAAATTTGACGTAGAGAAATCTGACGTAGTGGTAAAAAATAAGCTAAAAAACAAAATGAGATAAATAAATAAATAAAATTCATGCAGTAATACAGCCACGAAAAAGTCTCGAGTTTTTTCAGAAAATGAGCGCGAAAATCTACTAAAATGTTATTTTTTGTTTTGTAATTTCTATGACACGGCTTTTTGTTTTCATTTTAGTCGTTTCTCTTCACTTTGAAATTATTAAATAATCTTTCTCCCCCCCCCCCCCACCCCCACAACTGGAAATA
>CM054152.1:56788079-56790579 GCA_028751875.1 Rapana venosa | reverse complement strand
GTCTGCTTTTAACAGTTTGATTGGGACAAAAACAGGACTAATCCGCCTAAAGTTTGTGTTTGATATATAGATCTATCTACTCGCTTCGTGTCTCTGTTCTCCCAAAGCTAACCTTAGATTCAGGATCTTGTTTCGCGAATGTGTCTTTGAATGTGCTTGATCAAAATGAACAAAAAATCCCTTAACTGAACCCATTCAACTTTACAGCCCCAATCATGGAAGACAAGGACTCCTACGTAAGGACAAGTTTGACATTTCTTTGCCTGGTTCGAATTATTTGTTACGTCCCCCTCCACCCTCTCTCTCTCTCTCTCTCTCTCTCTCTCTCTCACACACACACATACACACACATACACACACACACACACACACACACACACCGGTCCTTGCCTTTCAAGAAAGCATGCAACGCACGTGTACCAGAATGTGTTGTTTTTTGAATTCCTAAATTAGTTTCTTGTAAATGGTTGAACACCAGTTCGGCGCAAGTTCGCTAAGCTTCTCAAGACCTATTTATAGCTGCGCGAATGTAGGATTTTCTACTTTTTTGGAAGGTTACGCGAAGGCCTGACACACACGCACACACACTTTTCTACCCTAGGTCACAGCAAATTTTCACCAAAATAAAACTTACTTCAAAACAAAGAAGACTTACCTTCTTACACAAACAAGGCAATCCAAAAAGCGAATCACAATTTGGAAGAAGGTCCCAAAGTTTGTGCACTGGTTTTTTTGCAAACTTTTAAAAGATAACACTTTGCTTCCAATTTTGAGCCATCTTCTTCGTGAATTTTTTAAACTGGCGTCGCTTTTTTGTTGAATAAATCGTTTATCTTCAAACGCCAATTGACTTTATCCACACTTTTGTCATAGAATTACTCGCGAACTGAGGTCGCAGGCTGGATTTTGTTCTTTGCTACAGCGAGAGTCGATCACCTTCCATTGTCGTCTGCGTATGACCTAGAAATAGCTAGGAGAGTCATTTCTATTGGACGAAAGATCTGTATGATAAAGTGTGTCGCATTTTAGTGTGGTCAATTTCACAGCAAACAAAAATGTCCTTACAATAGAAGCGTGTGATTGTGAAAACAGTTCTTTGTCATTCATAATTTATCCACACAAGCATACTCAAAAAAAAAAATTTTGAAAAAATAAAAATGAGGAATGATAATAGAAAAAAAATGTCTGTGGTGGTAGTGGTGATGTGTGTGTGTGTGTGTGAAAATTACCTATTTGTGTGTGTGCAGAGATTTTGCAGGGGAAAGGGGTTGTTGAGGTTTTGAGAAGGCATTTTGGCCTTAGATGATAAGACATGTAGGCTTATATCATTTTCACCCCAGAGAATACAGTACAAGCAAGACTGCAAAACATACAAGCAAATCTACCCGAGACACAGTTTAACTCAACACCCTAACAAAAGTTCACCTGCAGCTTTTAATTTTTCAAAAAAGGTCGAGGGGTAGGGGTGGGGTGGGGGGGAGTGATACTGGCCTCAGATTTATCCCTATCCTTCTTCTTTCTGACTTCTCTCACTTGACTTCGTGAGAAGTTAGAGCAAGGCACATAGGTTTGGTTTTTTAAGACTGTGATTCCTGGACAAAGTTAAGTTGTGGAGCCATTCCTATCCCCAATACAGGGTGTATGATCTTCGTCTTCTTCGTCACCACTCAAATAGCAGCTACTGTTGTCTGCTATGAACGGAAAGGTGCTGCGCTGCCGTTAAACGCCTCACAAGTCTGGCCCAGCGCATCCGACTTCAGCATAAGAGAGAATTGTTATCTTTTTAAGTCTTTCTGGAAAAACAAAAAAGGCAGGAGAATGGACCGAGAAGGCTGAAAATAAAACCAAAAAAGGAGGTGAAGAAAAAAGAAAGAGAGGGATAGAGAAGAGGGAATTTCCAACACAGACTTTCCAGGCTGGGATGCTATTTGAGCTGACAGGCCCCCGGCATTTCCACAAACGGAGTGTGTGTCATGGCTGTTATGATGTGTCAGAACTCATTATTTACTTACATGAACCTTAGGGTCTTTAAATTGCTTGGTGGTCTTCTCTATGCGTACACACACACACACACACACACACACACACACACACACACACACACACAGGGTATTAAGGCAATGGCATGTCTGCACTTGGAATCGACCCAGGAAACTGCACAGAATCACACACACACACACACACACACCCGCGTGCACGCATACACACACACACACGCGCGCGCGCGCATACATACATACACACACGCATGCATACATACATACATACAGACAGACAGACAGACACACATACATCATACATACATACATACACCACCCCCCCCCCCCCCCCCCCCCCCATAAACACACACACACACACACACCGTCCTAATTTGTCTGCAATCCTACAGAATTCTTTAAATAAAAAAATAAAAAACAGTTTCAGTCTGTATTTATTTTTTTTATTTTAAAAAATGTTATACCACTTTAAGTCACGAGATTTGTCTGCATGAAATTCGGGC
>CM054152.1:56775579-56780579 GCA_028751875.1 Rapana venosa | reverse complement strand
AAGGGAGAGGAGACGGGCGCCACCCTCAATATGCTGGCCCCTGGAGAAGCTGAGGTCTCTGATGCCTCGCTCCCCTACGACCAGATAGGTTATGAGACACCTTTACCTTACTTTTACCTTAATGACACTTCCCATTGGTTCATTGCGTGCTTTATTGCTTAACACTGACACTTCCAAATACTCCAATGAGTGCTTTATAGTGACAATTACCACTGCTCCATTCAGTGCTCCATTACTGCCTTACAGCGACACTTTTCTCATTGCTCCATCGAGTGCCTTACACTGACACTTCCCATTGCTCAACTGAGTGTTTTGTTGCTCTACAGTCACACTTTCCATTGCTCCGTTAAGTGCTTTATATTGACTCTTCCCGTTCCTCCCCTGAGTGCTTTACAGCCACACTCTCTACTGCTCCACTCAATTATTTACAGTCACACTTTCCACTGCTTTGCAGTCACACTTTCCACTGTCCCACTAAGCGCTTTACAGTCACGCTTTCCAATGATCCACTCAATGGTTTAAAGTCACACTTTCCACTGCTCCACACAGTGCTTTTACAGTCACACTTTCCACTCACTGCTTTACAGTCACACTTTCCACTCACTGCTTTACAGTCACACTTTCCACTCACTGCTTTACAGTCACACTTTCCACTCACTGCTTTACAGTCACGCTCTCCACTCACTGCTTTACAGTCACACTTTCCACTCACTGCTTTACAGTCACACTTTCCACTCACTACTTTACAGTCACACTTTCCACTCACTGCTTTACAGTCACACTTTCCACTCACTGCTTTACAGTCACACTTTCCACTCACTGCTTTACAGTCACACTTTCCACTCACTGCTTTACAGTCACACTTTCCACTCACTGCTTTACAGTCACACTTTCCACTCACTGCTTTACAGTCACACTTTCCACCCACTGCTTTACAGTCACACTTTCCACTGCTTTACAGTCACACTTTCCACTCACTGCTTTACAGTCACACTTTCCACTCACTGCTTTACAGTCACACTTTCCACCCACTGCTTTACAGTCACACTTTCCACTGCTTTACAGTCACACTTTCCACTCACTACTTTACAGTCACACTTTCCACTCACTACTTTACAGTCACACTTTCCACTCACTGCTTTACAGTCACACTTTCCACTCACTACTTTACAGTCACGCTCTCCACTGCTCCATTCAACGCTTTTACAGTGAGAGGAAAGACATACAGCAGGTGGCAGATTGGGAGAGGAATGTTTGTACACATCCATCAACCCACCCCTCTCTCCATCCATCTATCTCTCCTCCCCCCCTCTCTCCCATCCTCCTTCCCTTCATTCCTACCTCCCTCCCTGCACCCATCCATCCATCCGTTTGTCCGTTCATCCACCCATCCATCCGCCCACCCACCTATCCATCCATTGACACACACACCCATCCTTCCATCCACCCAACCCTCCTCCCAACCATCCCTCCCTCTCTCAATCCATCCTTCCACCCATTCATTTTGTCCATCCATCCATCCATCCATGCATTCATCCATCCTCGATCCCTCCCTCCATTCATCCATCCATCCATCTATTCATTCATCCCTCCCTCACTCAATCCAGCCAGCCAGCCAGCCAGCCAGCCAGCCAGCCAGCCAGCCATTCATCCCTCTCTCCATCCATCAATCCATCCACCCACTCATCCATCCATCCATTCATCCCTCCCTCCCTCCATCAATCCATCCACCCACTCATCCATCCATCCATTCATCCCTCCCTCCCTCCCTCCATCAATCCATCCACTCACTCATCCATCCATCCATTCATCCCTCCCTCCCTCCATCCATAAATCCATCCACCCACCCATCCATTCATCCATTCATCCCTCGCTCCTTCCCTCCCTCCCTCCATCCATCCATCAATCTCTCCATCCCTCTATTCATTCATCCATCCATCCATCCTACCCTCCCTCCATCCCCCAACCCATCCCTCCCTTCCTCCCTCCCTCCCTCCTTCTCTCCCTCCCCCACCTCCCTCCATATAACAATAGGACCACCGCTGAGTGTGTGGGAGTTCTTTGTTCCCTAAACAGCAATTTTCTTCCCTAAAAAAAATAAATCCAGATTGCAATCAATGTCTGTTGTTGTTTTTATTTTTATTTTTCACTTACAGTGCTGTATTCTGATGTTCGTTTTTTGTATTGCTATTTCTCTCTATGTCTGTATGTCTGTGACTTTGTGCGTGTGTGGGGGGGGGGGGGGGGGGGAGGGGGGGGGGAAAGGGTGTTCGTGTGTGGGTGTGTGTGCGCGCGCACGTGTGTGTGTGTGTGTGTGTGTGTGTGTGTGTGTGTGTGTGTGTGTTCGTGTGTGTGTGTGTTCGTGTGTGTGTGTGTGTGTGTGTGTGTGTGTGTGTGTGTGTTGTGTGTGTGTGTGTGTGTGTGTGTGTGTGTGTGTGTGTTCGAGTGTGTGTGTGTTCGTGTGTGTGTGTGTGTGTGTGTGTAATCGTGTGTGTGTGTGTGTGTGTGTGTGTGTGTGTGTGGTGTGTGTGAGAGAGAGAGAGAGAGAGAGAGAGAGAGAGAGAGAGAGAGAGAGAGAGAGAGAGAGAGAGATTGTATGTGGTTTTGTTTGTTTGTTTGAGTGTGTGTCTGTCTGACTGTCTCTGCTGTCTGTCTGTCAGGCTGTCTGTCTGTCTGTCACACACACACACACACACATACATGCATAATTACACAAATACTCTCTCTCTGTCTCGGTCCCTATCCCTGTCTCTGTCTGTCTCTCTCTCCCTCCCTCCCTCCCTCCCTCCCCTCCTCCACTATCTCTCACCCATCCTCTCTATCCTTTTCTGAACATTACCACCACACTCCCCTACCCCGCCCCCCCCCCCCCCCCCCCCCGTATCTATACACAAGCCCTGTACACAGAACAGAGCAGACGAGAACAGAATAGAACAAAACAGAGCAGACCAGAATAGAACAGAACAGAATAGAACAGAACAGAGCAGAACAGAATATAACAGAGCAGACCAGAACAGAACAGAACAGAACAGAGCAGAAAAGAACAGAGCAGAGCAGAACAGAGCAGAATAGAACAGAGCAGAATAGAACAGAGCAGAAAAGAACAGAGCAGAGCAGAACAGAGCAGAATAGAACAGAGCAGAACAGAGCAAATAGAACAGAGCAGAACAGAACAGAGCAGAACAGAACAGAGCAGAATAGAACAGAGCAGAATAGAATAGAGCAGAACAGAACAGAGCAGAACAGAACAGAGCAGAATAGAACAGAACAGAACAGAGCAGAACAGAGCAGAATAGACCAGAGCAGAATAGAACAGAGCAGAACAGAACAGAATAGAACAGAACAGAACAGAACAGAACAGATCAGATAACCTTATCCTGGAAAATGAAATGGAACGGGATGACAAAAACATATCGGGTTGCACTGAATGGAACTGCATAGCAGTGAAGTGCATTTTGCTGCTGTTGCTGCTGCTGCTGCTTTTTCTCTCCCTCCTTCTCTGTCTGTCTGTCTGTCTGTCTGTCTGTCTGTCTGTCTATCTATCTATCTATCTATATATCTCTATCTAGCTATCTCTATCTACCTATCTCTTTCTATCTAGCTATCTCTATCTCTTTCTATCTCTATCTATCTCTATCTATCTATATAGCTCTATATATATCTCTATCTATATATCTATATATCCCTATATATCCATCTATATCTCAATCTATCTCTGTATATCTATCTCTATATCTATCTATCTCTATCTCTCTATGTCTCTCTCTCTATCTCTATATATCTATCTCCATCTATCTCTATATATCTCTCTATCCATCTCTCTCTATCTCTATCTACCTATCACTATCTCTATGTATCTCCTTATCTATATATCTCTACCTATCTCTCTATCTCTCGCTATCTACTTATCTATATCTATCTATCTTTCTATCTATCACTACCCCTGTGTCTTCCACTTCTCTCTCTATCTCTGTGTCTCCTGCAGACTTCATCTTTCTCTCCTTTTCCTTCACGAATGAATGCTCGTCGTTCGTTCTTCCAGTTAATTAAATGTCCTTTTACTGTGATTGACATGGATCGGTGGTCTAGAGGTAACGCGCCTGTCTAGAAAGCGAAAAGTCCGGGTCTGAAGTGTGCGGCGGTTCGTACCCCGTTTGGACCCGAAACGTTTCCCCCATCCATTAGACCATGAGTGGTGGTCTGGGCGCTAGTCTTTCGGATGAGACGATAAACCGAGGTCCCGTGAGTTACACGTAATTATTTAGCGCACGTAAAAGAACCCACGGCAACCAGAGAGTTGTCCCTGGCAAAATTCT
Organism: Rapana venosa; assembly: GCA_028751875.1. Lineage (NCBI taxonomy): Eukaryota > Metazoa > Mollusca > Gastropoda > Neogastropoda > Muricidae > Rapana > Rapana venosa. The sequence continues at coordinate 56,776,263 of CM054152.1, read as the reverse complement.
TAGAAAAAAGCCACTCTGATAGGGAAACAAATACAGTTGCAGACAGGAAAAAGGAAAAAAAAAATGGGTGGCACTGCTCTTGTGGCGACGCGCTCTCCCCAGGGTGAGCAACCCGAATTTCACGGAGAGAAATCTGACGTGACTTAAAGTGGTATGAAATGAAATCTGAGCTCTTTTATTTTTGTTGCTTCACAAGATTCAGCGCTATATAAATTCCATACATTATTATTATTATTACATTATTATTATTATTATTGACATCAGACAAAGAAGTGAGGCAGGGACAAGTAAATAGAGGAGAGTGTGGGGTGGGGGTGAGAGAAGCATTCTAAGACGAAGTTTGTGTTTTGTCACTTGAAGTGTGTGTGTGTGTGTGTGTTGTATGTGTGTGTGTGTGTGTGTGTGTGTGTGTGTGTGTGTGTGTTGTGTGTCTGTGTGTGTGCAGGGGAAGGGGGGGGGGGCGCTTGTGTGTGTGTGTGTTGTATGTGTGGGTTGTATGTGTTTGTGTGTTGTATGATTGTGTGTGTGTGTGCGTGTTGTACGTGTGCGTGTAGTGTGCATGTATGTATGTATGTATGTAAGTGTGTATGTGTATGTTCACATGGTAAGCGTGTGTTTGTGTATCTACGTGTGCGTGTGTGTATTTGCTAGTGCGAGTGAACGTAGTTATATGTATATACAAGC
>CM054152.1:56755579-56768079 GCA_028751875.1 Rapana venosa | reverse complement strand
CACGCACAAAGAGAGAGGGAGAGGGAGAGGGAAGAGGAAGAGAGAGAGAGAGAGAGAGAGAGAGAGAGAGAGAGAGAGAGAGAGAGAGAGAGAGAGAGAGAGAGAGAGAGAGAGAGAGAGAGAGAGAGAGAGAGCATGTGTGTGTGGTTATTTATTTCTATTTATTTTATTCTTGTTTATCGAGGATAATGGAATAAGCACTTATGTACTTTTTACATCCAGTCCCCGTGTGTATGCGGTTTTGTCAATTCTGTCATCTGTCAGCACATAATGGCCTACACTTACGAAAAGCGGAACAGGATTTAATGCGTGCGCAAGATGTTCTGCGTGCGTTCGCACACGGGGCCTCGGTTTATAGTCTCATCCAAAGGACTTTTGGGGAGAGTGGAGTCAGCACGGATGTTAACTCCACGTGCATGTGTGTGTGTGTGTGTGTGTGTGTGTGTGTGTGTGTGTGTGTGTGTGTGTGTGTGTGTGTGTGTGTGGTGTATGTGTGTGTATGTGTGTGTGTATGTGTGTGTGTATGTGTGTATGTGTGTGTGTCTCTGTGTGTGTATGTGTGTGTATGTGTGTGCGTATATGTGTGTGTATGTGTGTGTGTATGTGTGTGTCTATGTGTGTGTGTAGCGCCTGGGGTTGATCACAGTTCTTGATTAAACCATTGACGCTGGGGGCAACAGCAAGGTGAGAGGCTGTATGACCAGTGGCTTTCTTTCCCACTCATGGAATTCCACTTTACAGCTTAGTCTTTAGTGATCGACTAGGACTCTCTGACTAGGAGGCTTGACTCGCACAGGCCTTAGGTGCTGCAGCCCTGGGGGCTAGTTGGCCTTTGGAGAACATCTCCAACGCTGACTGTCCTTATGCCCACTTGGCCGAGAGAGTGGGGATGTACTACTGTGGGCAAGGCATCTCCACTATAATCAAATTTCTGCCCAATTTCCGAAACAGCAGCTGCCTCCTCTGCTGTTTTGGAGGTCATCGTCGGACACGACAGACTAACATACATGTGTGTGTGTGTGTGTGTGTGTGTGTGTGTGTGTGTGTGTGGTGTGTGTGTGTGGTGTGTGTGTATGTGTGTGTGTATGTATATGTGTGTGTGTATGTGTGTGTATGTGTGTGTGTATGTGTGTGTGTGTGTGTATGTGTGTATGTGTGTATGTGTATGTGTGTGTATGTGTGTATGTGTGTGTATGTGTGTGTGTGTGCGTATGTGTGTGTATGTATATGTGCATGTATGTATGTGTGTGTGTGTGTGCGTGCATGCGTGCGTGCGTGTGCATGCGTGCGTGCGTGTATGTGTGTGTGTGTATGTGTGTGCGCGTGCGTGCGCGCGCGTGTGTGTGTGTGTGAGTATATGTGGACGGTTTTCAGAGGTTGCATTGAGGTCAGCATAGGAAGCAGGGCAGACATGTTAAACCCTGTGTCATCATCTTTCTCCGCCCCTTCCTTTTCCCCATCTTTTACCGACCAATCAATCGCTGTGGCGTTGAGCCGAAAGATGGGGCAGGGGTGGGGGTAGGCGATGAGAGGGTGGAGGGAGGGGGATGCCGAGGGGGGGGGGGGGGGGGGGGGGGGGGGGTTGTAGGGCGGAAGGAAGGAGAGGGGTGGGAGAGTGTTCTATGGTTGGGCTGGAGGGGCAGGGGGTGGGGGGTGTGTGTTGGGGGGGGGGGGTGGAGGTGTGGAGAGATTGGGCAGTTTGTATTTGATGTGGGTTGATACACATTGTGTGTGTGTGTGTGTGTGTGTGTGTGTGTGTGTGTGTGTGTGTTGTGTGTGTGTGTGTGTGTGTAATATTTCTGAGGTTTCGTATCATTTGGGTGGGTGGGGAGGGGGGGGGGGTTGAGGGTGGAGGGAAAGAGACTAGGTAGGATAGGTTAAGGCGGTGGGTGGGGAGGGTGGTGAGATTGGGTATTTGTTTTTTCAAGATACAGCGCTACATACATTCCATTTTTTAAAAATTATTAATATTATTATACAATGTGGGTTGGCACACATAATATGTGTGTGCGTGTGTGCGTGCATGTGCGTGTGCATGCGTGCGTTTGTGTGTGTATGTGTGCGTGCATGTGCACGCATGCACGTGCGCGCGCGCATGTGTGTCCCGTCAAAAATATACCTAACCCTATGCAAACTTCGCACATTTTTGCTCCCACTATGAAAAGACTGCAAAGCGCGTACACAGACCTTCACAGCTACCCGTACGTGCACGCGCGAATCCCTCCAGGCTATAACCTACCTACCTACCTACCAACCTACCTACCTACCAACCTACCTACCTACCTACCTACCTACCAACCTACCTACCTACCTACCTACAAACCTATCTACCTACCTACCAACCAACATACCTACCTACCTAGCAACCAACATTCCTACTTACCAACCAACATACCTACCAACCAACATACCTACCTCCCTACCAACCAACATACCTACCTCCCTACCAACTAACATACCTACCTACCTACCAACCAACATACCTACCTAACCCACCAACCAACATACCTACCTACCTACCAACATACTCACCTACCTACGAACCAACATACCTACCTACCTACCTACCAAACATACCTACCTACCAACATACCTACCAACCTACCTACCTACCTACCAACCAACATGCCTACCTACCTATCAACCAACCTACCTACCTACCTACCTACCTACCAACCAACATACCCAGCAACTGGATGCAGCAGACGGCAGTGATAAACGGTTGATGCAAGCAGCAGTTAGCCGTCATTATTTCGGCTGTCTGGCAGAGTTGCTCAGTGAGGTAGATGCCCGCCACAGAGCTGCCAACATCAAGGTAGAGGTTCCTATATGTTTGCATGGTAATATATACACGTTTCTTCCTCTTTCTTCTTCTTCTTCTTCCTACTCCTCCTTTTTCTCGCTCTTCTTGTTGTTGTTTTTGTTGTTGTTGTTGTTGTTCTCCTTCCTCTCCTTCTCCTCCTCCTCCTCCTTCTTCTTCTCGTCCTCATCCTACTTCTTCTGCCTCTTCTTCTTCTTCTTCTTTTTCTTCTTCTTCTTCTGCTCCTCCTCCTCCTCCTCCTCCTTCTTCTTCTTCTTCTTTTTCTTCTTCTTCTTCTGCTCCTCCTCCTCCTCCTTCTTCTTCTTCTTCTTCTTCTTCTTCTTCTTTTTCTTCTTCTTCTGCTCCTCCTCCTCCCCCTTCTTCGGCGGTGTAAAGGTTAATCTTTTACCCTCAATAAGATATTTTGACTTGACTTGACTTCACACACACACACACACATACACACACACAAACATATACACACACAACACCACCACTCCCTTACACACACACACACACACACACACACACCACACACACACACACACACACACACACACACACTCACATCCAACTCCCCACCCCCCCATCCCCCAACCACACACACACACACACAACACACACACACACACACACACACACACACACACACACACACAACACACACCACCGACACTGTGATAACACCATCAGCGGAACTTTCACACTGGGCAACATACATTTCCCGCAACTCGTGTCTGCAGCATTGACCCACAGGTCAGTTGCTTCCCTTGGCTGGTCCCCTTCGCCCCCCTCTCTCTCTCTCTCTCTCTCTCTGCACGCTCGTAAACAGCTAACACACAGTATAGTCTGTTTCCACTGATTTGCTTATGTTTTTAAAGAGGAGGATGAAGAGGAGGAGGAGGAAGAGAAGGAGGAGGAGGAGGAGGTGAAGGAGGAGAAGAGGAGGAGGAGGAGGAGGAGGAAGAGGAGGAGGAGGAGGAGGAAGAGGAGGAGGAGGAGAAGGAGAAGAAGTGGAGGAGAACGTGGGCTAATAGGAGAAAGGCGGGGGAAGAAAAAAAGGAAGGAGAGAGAAGAAGGAAGGAGAGAAGAAGGAAGAGGAGGAGAAGGAAGAGGAGGAGATGAGGCTGGAGGAGGAGAAGGAGGAGGAGGAGGAGGAGGAGAAGGTGAAGAAGGAGGAGGAGGAAGAGGAGGTGTGGAAAGAGGAGAAGGAGGGAGAGGAGACGCTGATTCTCCAAACAGATCTACACGTCAGCAACAGAGAAATAACAGTAAAAAAAACCCCACAAAAAACCTTACAAAAAACACAGTATATCTCCGGCATGTCAAAATTTTTTTTTCCAGTTCTCCAATGCCTCGGAACAGACTATACTGCAACTCGCCTGATTAGCTGTCAGTGTCTCTGACAGCGGCAGCCAGAGATACGTCATGTCACACCTACAAACCACTCGCCACCATCGCCAATGCAACGGGCTCGGAGATCAAGCGATCTTCATTCCGGATATTTATGCCTAATCGATACAGCGCTAGCTCGATTTTTGTTGTTTGTTTGTTTGTTTGTTGTATGTCCGTTAGTGCGTTCGCTTCAGTGTCAGCGTGACATTTTGTCTATGTATATCTGTGTATCTGAGTGTTCTCTGTTTCTGTTTCTGTTTGTCTCTGTTTGTCTCTTTCTCTGTCTGTCTATGTCTGTCTGTCTGTCTGTCTGTCATTCTCTCTCTCTCCCTTCTCACGGCCCCCCCTCCCCCCCTCTCTCTCTCGTTCAGCTATGTATTGTAACTTCAAATTAATCACTATATAAAGTGCGTTTGAGAGAGAGACAGGCAGATAGACAGACAGACAGAGAGACAGAAAGACAGAGAGATAGACTGGCAGACTGACTGACTGACGGACAAACAAAGAGGTAGAGAGAGATGGAACACAAAATCACGAAGAAAAACAAAACCACACACACAACCTTACCCCCCCCCCCTCTCTCTCTCTCTAACTCACACACACATGCAACCCCCCCCCCCCACTCACACACACACGCACAGAACATCAACCCCACCCCTATCTCACCCGTTATACATACACCCACATCCACTCACCCACCCGCCCACACACACACTCACCTCCCCCCCCCCCCCACTCACACCCCCACCTACCCAACCATCCCACCCCCATATACAATACACACACACACTCACACACACACACCGACACCCCCCTTCCCCCAACACACACTTACATCCACAACCCCCTCCCCCCCCCCCCACACACACACACCGACACCCACACACACCAGCCGCCCCCCCCCCCCCTCCCCACCCTCCCCACACACACACACACACCAACACCCACACATACCCCCCCCCCCCCAACCCCACACACACACACCGACACACACACTCACACGGACCCCCCCCCCCCCCCCTCACCCCCCCCCCCCTAACACACACACACACCGACACACACACAGAGAAAAAAACGACAAAACTTACCCATTAGAATCAGGCTCGCGCAGTTCGAACTCGAAAAAGGTCAGCTCGATAATTTCGAAGGAATCGCCGAAGAAGGAGTAGAGGATGCAGTTGGTGTTGGGGGGGTAGAGAGCGGGGAAGTTGGGGGAGATGAACCGCCCATTGTTAAGGCCATAGCTCTGGTACACCACACAGTCACACCCTGCACAGCAGTGACGTCATAGGGGTTTTTATTACGTCACAGAGGGTGATGTTAAAACGCAGACTAGGCGGCGTTTTGTGTTTGTATACGTAGCAAAGAAACATCAGCAAAAGTGTATAGCTTTTAACAATTGTACGGATATGTACACTGACTCTCTCTCTCTTTCTCTGTCTCTCTCTGTCTCTCTCTCTCTCTCTGTCTCTCTCTCTGTCTCTCTCTCTCTCTGTCTCTCTCTCTCTGTCTCTCTCTCTCTCTCTGTCTCTCTCTCTCTGTCTCTCTCTCTCTCTATCTGTCTCTCTATCTCTCTCTCTCACACACACACACATGCATGCACACGCACGCACGCACACACATTCATAATTCATAACCACAATATCATCGAATCAAATCTTATATCATATTTTGCATAATCAACGATACAACATGTCTAATACTGATGATGCAATACCTATAAAAGTATATTCATTTTGTCTACATACATTTTGTAGTACATTTTCGAATCTGTATTGAAAAAAGAACACACTGCTATAGCAGTAATACATTGATTTTGTGTTTGTTGGTAAGAAACGTCCCAAAGGCAGCAATAATCTTGTTTAAAATATCAACCATTACATAATAAGAAAACAATGAGTACGATTGAGCTAACTAATAACAATTAATTAACAATCATAGACTGACATTTTTCTTCAAATAAAAAGAAAGAAATATTGATTTCCAAGAATCCTAGAATTCAAACGCAAACACCTTAACTATTTTCCTCTTTAAAAGTAGAACAAACAAAAAAACACAATAAAAAACAAGATACCAAATACATAATAAAATGTCACATACATATACACATGAGAAAAACATATACAAAACAAAAACAGAACACCCCCCCCCGAAAAAAAAAAATCCATTTGTTTTACGTTAATTTTCTGTTTTCATTCAAACTGTTCTCGAGCATAATATCCTAGCAACCATATAACAAAAACAAATTGCGCAAACTAGGGAACCGAACTGTTTTACGCCATTTGAGTGCAAATGAACTGTAACTGGACCAAGCAGTTCCAATATTAGGAGCAGACTAGAAAAAGGAGATGTATAATGATCAAACTCTACTTTTGTTTTGTGTACAGAGACATACAGTTGCAACCCTGTCAGATGCCTCCCCCGCAAAAAAATGCATGGTGGTATAATATCATCATATTCTCTTTAACAATGATACAGCTCTCTCTCTCTCTCTCTCTCTCTCTCTCTCTCTGTCTGTCTGTCTGTCTGTCTCTGTCTGTCTGTCTGTCTGTCTGTCTGTCTGTCTCTCTCTGTGTCTCTCTCTCTCTCTCTCTCTCTCTCTCTCTCTCTCTCTCTCTCTCTCTCTCTCTCTTCAAGATTTAAGAGTCTTTTCTATGATTTTCTAATGACCCATAAAAATGTCACATTTCTTTCACCACAAATGTTTTAATCAAACTGCTAGTATTTTCAGATACACAAATTGTCTCCGCGCATGGTATAGTTAGTTATTGTTAATATCCATTCATATTCAATTTTTGTTTTTAATTATTTATGAGTACATTTAAGCACTCTCTCTGATGTTCTCTCTATCTTGCTTTCCTTCCAGTATGTGTGTGTGTGTGTGTGCGTCTGTGTGTGTATTATTTTCCATGCAATTCTATGTCAATATGCATATTTTCCCTTCTTATTTATTTATTTATTATTTTGAGGGCTGGATGTAAAAAAGCATGTAATGCTTAATCTACTACCCTCTGAAAAATTAGAATTGTTCAAAAAATTGTTCTCTCTCTCTTGCATTGAAAAGGGTAAATACTGCGCTATGGTAACATGAGAAATGCATACTTGTTTGTTGCAACTTGACGTTGACTGTGGATAGCTGGGAAATTATTATATTGTGGTTCTTGTTGTTCATGATGATGTGTAACCTCCTTCAAAAAAGGGGCCATGGCCTAAAATCTGAATAAACTATTCGCATTCTCTCTCTCTCTCTCTCTCTCTCTCTCTCTCTCTCTCTCTCTCTCTCTCTCTCTCTCTCTCTCTCTCTCTCTCTCTCTCTCCCCTCTCTCTCTCTCGCCAATGATTGTCGAGTATAAATAGGTGCTGTTATATATCAGATATCTACCTATTATTCTTTTCTATATTTATATTGTTGCCTAAGGCTGATGTGCAATTAAACAGTTTCAGAGTTCTCTCTCTCTCTCTCTCTCTCTCTCTCTCTCTCTCTCTCTCTCTCTCTCTGTGTGTGTGTGTGTGTGTGTGTGTGTGTGTGTGTGTGTGTGTGTGTGTGTGTGTGTGTGTGTGTGTGTGTTCTGTGTGTATATTGTGTGTGTATGTGTGAGATCGTGAGAGAGAGAGTGTGTGTGTGTGTAGGTGTGTGTGTGTTCTTTGTGTGTTCTGTGTGTATTATTCTGTGTGTGTGTCTTTGTGTGTGTTTGTGTGGTGTGTGTGAGAGAGAGAGAGGAGAGAGAGAGAGAGAGAGAGAGAGAGAGAGAGAGAGAGAGAGAGAGTGAGTGTGTGTGCGTACGCACACAAGCACACGTGAAGATGCATGTATGTCTAAACATTTGCCTGCACGTATACACACATTGGTTGTCATCCAACTGCTACAGAAAGCAGAAGACTGTGAGGAGTGGAGGAAGCTGGTTGCAAAATCTTCACTGGTGCCCCCACAGTCCACGGGACTACTGGATAGGTGAAGGTGAAAGTGATACCCACATTGCTATGCCTAATGAATTATTCATTGAAAACGTCCTTATCAGCATGCAAATTTATTCATCTGTGACCGGTTATCTTTACCTCCATCTTATCTTTATTTTTTGCTTGTTCATTCCATCACAGAAGACATTCAACAATCAATATCACCTTTCAAAACATTACCATGCCTCTCCCTCTCTCGCCACTTTTTGTCAATCTTCTTCTCCCCCCCCCCCCACCTCCACCTCCCCTCCTTCCCACTCCTACCCCACCTTCATTATCTAAGCGTTCGGTATAGCTTCCTTTGAACACAAAAGTGTCCACGAATTTGCATCAATCGCACATCAAGGGGGAGATAAATCCTGGCCACTGCAGACCGCCTTGAAGCGTGTCATGGTCTCAATTTGCCCTCAATGCTTGGGGCTGAAGGCAGCCAGTGGAGAAAAGAACATCAGGAGATGGCGAGACATGATTGCATAATTTCTGAACAATTTTGTTGTTGTTGTTTTAGAGATTTTCCGAGTCAGAGTTTTTATCTTTCTTTTCACGTAAGCCTTTACAGTTTCCTCTTTCTCTTTGCCTTGTTTTTAAAATAGGATCTGCGGGGTTGTTTTTTTGTTGTTTTTGTTTTCCATGAGAAATTACAGATTCTGCGTGTGTGTGTGTAGGTTTCTGTATCACAGTTTAGGTTGTACTCTCTCTCTCTCTCTCCCTCTCTCTCTTTTCGCACAGTTAACCCCTTTCGCTTTTCAGAGGAGTAGGCCATCGTATGTTGGTCTGAACGGATGACAAAATTTACCAAAAATGCATATTCACGGGGACTGGATGAAAAAAAGCACATAAGTTCTTATTCCATTACCCTCGAAATGAAAGAATAAAACTCTCTCTCTCTCTCTCTCTCTCTCTCTCTCTCTCTCTCTCTCTCTCTCTCTCTCTCTTTCTCTCTCTCTCTCTTTCTGCCTGTCTGCTTGTCAGTCCTCCATCCACCCATCCTTCCATCGATCTATCTGTCTGTCTGTCTGTTAGTCTATTTTTGTATATGTGTGTGTGTGTGTGTGTGTGTGTGTGTGTGTGTGTGTGTGTGTGTGTGTAAGGCATACACATCCACCTATCTGTGTGTATGACAGGGATGAGGGTAGGGGGTGCATGTGCTTACACGCGCATGTATTGCATTCAAATGCAGGTGTGCATGCATGCACATGCGCGTGTCTTCACAGATGCGCATACCCATATGCACCAAAGTACCCAGGTAATGCAATGCCTGTCCTTGTGTCTTTGCTGTCCAAACTTCCTTAACGCTTATTGGTAGCAGACTGTCTGTAACTTTCTAACTTTTCGGGGTTTTTTCCTCTCCTGACTTTAGATCAATGCTGCACAGTAGACTTTCGAGCCATTATCTTTTTTTAGGCGGCATTACATCAGCCCTCCATCCACCCCCCCCTCTCTCCCTCTCTTTCTCTCTCTCTCTCTCTCTCTCTCTCTCTCTCTCTCTCTCTCTCTCTCCTCCCCCCCCCTTTCTCTCTCTCTCTCTTTCTCTCCTTCTCTCTCTATCTCTTTCCTTCTCTCTGTCTCTCTTTCACTCATTCTCTCATTTCTCTCTCTATCTCTTTCTCTCTCCTTCTCCCTCTCTCTTTCTCTCTCTCTCTCTCTTTCTATATCTCTCTCTCCCTTCTCTCTCTCTCTCCCTCCCTTTCTCTCTCTCTCCCTCCCTTTCTCTCTCCTCTCTCTCTCTTTCTCCTTCTCTCCTTCTCTTTCTCTCCTTCTCTCTCTCTCTTTCCTTCTCTCTCTCTCTCTCTCTTTTTCTCTCCACTCTCTCTCTCTCCCTCCCTTCTCTCTCCTCTCCCCCTCCCTCCCTTTCCTCTCTCTCTCTCTCTCTCTCTCTCTCTCTCTCCTCTCTCTCTCTCTCTCTCTCTCTCCTCTCTCTCTCTCTCTCCTTGTCTCTCTTCTCCCTCCTCCCTTCTCTCTCTCTCTCTCTCTCTCTCTCTCTCTCTCTCTCTCTCTCTCTCTCTCTCTCTCTCTCCCCTCCTTCCTTTCTCTCTCTCTTCCTCCCTTCCCTATTTTCAAAGACTATCCTGGCTTCCTTTGAGCACAAAAAAAAGTGTCCACGAATTTGCATCAAACGCACATCAAGGGGGAGATAAATCCTGGCCACTGCAGACTGCCTTGAAGCGTGTCATGGTCTCAATTTTCCCTCAATACTTGAGGACGAGGGGAGCCAGTGGAGAAATAAACATCAGGAGATGGCGAGACACGATTGCATAATTCCTGCTTCCAAAAGCTTTGAAGAAGTCTCGTTTCTGCAGTGCTTTTCATCTTCGCGCATGTGCATGTGTGTGTGGTCGAGAGTGCATGAATATGTATAATTTGTATGTGTGTTTGTGTGTCTTAGTGTGTGCACTATAGCTCATGTACACATTTTGCACATGAATCATTATGGTTCCTTTAATATGTTTACTTAGGTTTGTTTTTTTATTCCTCTTTCTATCCTATTCCCCAAATTTTCCATTATTATGTATTGGTTCTCGTCTATGTCGCTGCCTTCATCTCCTTTACAAAGCATTGCATTATAGAAAACTTTAAAGAACTGATAGCTATTTTTCAATATACTACTACTACTACTACTACTACTACTACTACTACTACTACTACTACTACTACTACTACTAAATGGAATTTATATAGCGCTGTATCTTGCACAGACAAATCAAAGCGCTTGCACTCAATTCATTCTTACACAGTCATGCAACCAATAGCAAGTAATAGTTCTAACAAGTCCAAATGCACGCACACAGACACAGACACAGACACAGACACACACAGACAAACACACACACACACACACACACACACACACACACACACACACACACACACACACACACACACACACACACACACACTATGCTACCATTCTTTCTTCTCTGTCCGTATCTTCACCTTTCTGTTTTTCTTATTCCTTTTCTTCTTTTACCAATTGTCTCTCTTCCATTCTGTATATTTTTCAGACATAATATAGCTTTTTTTGAGCAGAGAGTGCCCATGACTTTATATCAAAAGTACACCAGGGGTGTGGGGATAAATCTCAGTTCTGTAAGATTCTGTTGAAGCTCGTCATGGTCTCAGTTTTTGTCTTCAATGCTTTGAGCTAAAGGAAGCCAGTGAAGCTATCAGGGAGTTGGCCAAACATGATTTCACAATTTCAGTTTTCCAATCTCTTTAAGTTTTCTTAAGTTTGAAATATCTCCCCGCTTTTAAATGTGGAGAATTTACTTTTTTGTGCTCTTGTTAACTTTTGCCAATTATACCACGGTTTTTTTAAACTACAGTTTTTCTTTTAAGATCTTTCTTTTAACAGTTTCCATTAGAAATGTGTATGCGTGAGTGTGCATGTGTTGTTATTGAGTGGGTGAGTGAATGGGTGAGTGAGTGAGTGTGTGTACGTGTGCCTGTGTATATTGCTTGTGTGTGTGTGTGTGTGTGTGCGTGTTCATATTCATTTAATGTCTTATCACAAGTTGTGATATTAGAGGGGGCAGACGGAGGGTGTGTGTACATACATGTGTGTGTACGTGCGCACCTTTGCATGCACACACACATGTGCATATATCTGCTTTCACCCACAGTTACTATGCACGCAAATCAAAACCCAAGCATAGTTAAACACGCCTACGTTCCTCTATCCTTCTGTCTACCCTACCTTACTTTACCACTCACTATGCAAATCCACCCGTCCGTTACTCTCAAAGCTTTTGATTCTGTCCTGAGTAGATCAATATACCACAGAAAACACCAAAGAGCAGGCCTGGTTTAATGCTACATAGCCTTATTCTCTAACTTTTTTCCTCTTTCCAATCATCGCCTCTCTTCCTTCTTTCCTATCATTCAAGTCTGCCATAGCTTTCCTTTTGAACAAGACAGAAGAGAGGCCATGAATTTACATTAAACGCACATCAAGGGGGAGATAAATCCTGGCCACTGCAGACTGCCTTGAAGCGTGTCATGGTCTCAATTTGCCCTCAATGCTTGGGGCTGAAGGCAGCCAGTGGAGAAAAGAACATCAGGAGATGGCGAGACATGATTGCATAATTCCTGCCCCGCCCCCCTCCCCTAAAGAAAAAAGGACTTACCAAAAAATATTCTCAAAGTTTCAAGGCTTCTACCTTTTGTTGTTGTAAATTCCCAGTGTTAATCATTTTGGCCCTTTAGCTTTGCCCCTTTCACAACCATAATTTTGTGCCCTCTTGTTTACTCTTACTTTTATTATTGCTACCTCAAACTGCTTTCTAACTTTATATCCGTCCTTGATCTTCTATATGTGTGTGTTTGTGTATGTGTGTATGTATGTGTGTGT
>CM054152.1:56743079-56748079 GCA_028751875.1 Rapana venosa | reverse complement strand
GTTTTTGATGTGATTTAGTGGGCACTTTGTGCTAAAGTGCAGTCCTGCAAAATGAATAATATAAAAAATGAAGTAAACGATGAAAACTTTAAGATTGCTGGAAGGTTTGAGGGCAAGGAAGAGACAGAGAAAGGAGAGAGACAGAGACAGAGACAGACAAACAGACAGAAAGAGAGAGATAGAGAGAGAGAGAGAGAGAAGAGAGAGAGAGAGAGAGAGAGAGAGAGAGAGAGAGAGGAGAGAAGAGACAGAGAAAGAAAGAACGAAGAGAGATGGGGGTGAGAGAAGAGGAAAGGAGAGCCAGAGACAGAGAGACAGAGACAGACAAACAGACAGAAAGAGAGAGAGAGAGAGAGATACAGACAGACAGACACACAGACACACAGACAGACAGAGAAAGAAAGAACGAAAGAAAGAGACACAAACAGAAAGAGGTAAAGATATGTGTGTGTGTGATATTATATTTCACGGAGAGAAATCTGCCATGACTTAAAGTGGTATGAAATAAAATCTGAGCGCTTTGATTTGTTGCTTTACAAGATTCAGCGCTATATAAATTCCATACATTATTATTATTATTATTATTTATATATATATATATATATATATATATATATATATATATATTATATATATATATAGAGAGAGAGAGAGAGAGAGAGAGAGAGAGAGAGAGAGAGAGAGAGAGAGGGGGGGGGGGGGGGGCAGATAGACAGACAGAGACAGGCAGACACACACACAGAAAGAGACAGGCAGACACACACACAGAAAGACAGACAGAGAGACAGACAGACAGAGACAGAAAGAGAGAGAAGGAAAGCTGAAAGCTATTCTGAGCTACAGAGCAGGTTGGCAACACACGAGGACAATGAAGCCATTTGTAGTAGTGATATTTTGCTTGATAAGTGCTGAAGAACAAGACGGGAAATAAAAACTTAAGAAAGGTCAGAATTCAGAGCAATGCGTCAAGCATTTCTAAGTGGCGTTTCATTATAATTTAAGAGAGACGGGGAGAGAGACAGAGAGAGAGAGGAGGGGGGGGGGGAGGGTGGAGGAGAGAGAGAGGGGGGGAGGGGGAGAGAGGGGGGAGGAGAGGAGAGGGAGGGAGAGAGAGAGAGGGAGAGAGACAGACAGAGTGATTAAAATGTGTGTGTGTATGTGTATGTATGGATGTGTGTATATTTGTATGTATGTGTGTGTGTATGTATGTATGTATGGATGGATGGATATATGTATTTATGTATGGGTGGGTCGATGGATGGATGAATGGATGGATGGATGCATGTATGTATGTATGCATGTGTGTGTTTTTATGTATGTATGTATGTATGTATGTATGTATGTATGTATGTATGTATACATGTATGTGTGTATGTATGTATGCATGTACGTATGTATGTATGTGTGTATGTACGTATGTATGTATGTATGTATGTGTGTATGTATGTATGTATGCATGTATGTATGTATGTATGTATGTAAGTATGTATGCATATGCGTATGTATGTATGCATGTGTGTATATATGCGTGCATGCGTACGCGCGCATGTTATATATCTATATATTTATATATATCTATATATATCTATATATATATATCTATATATCTATATCTATATCTATATATATATATATATATATATATATATATATATGAATGTGTGTGTGCGTGTTTAATTGCGAATCCTTACACTAAACTATAGCACCACTTTGACATTTTTGTGTTTGATCAAATGCACTAAATCCTAACCTTTCCACACCCCATCCTTCTCAGCTTAGCAAGTCTACACACACACACCACACACACACACACACACACACACACACACACACACACACACACACACACACACCACACACACACACACACACACACACAACACACAGAGAGAAAAATATCCATACCACAAACTGGTCCATTTTCTTCACTGATTATGTCCTGCCCCATCACTCAGAATCTCATTCACCTCCCCCCCCCCCCCCCCCTCCTCCCTGCCCGTCCCCCCCCTCCCTAAACCTCTTTTCCTTCCTTTCTTATTCACCTCCTCCCCCCCCCCCCCCCCCCCTCTCTCTCTCTCTCTCTCTGTCCCTTTCCATTTCTCCCTTTCTTTTCGTTTATTTGCAATTTTACTTCTCTTTCTTCTCACACCTCAGTATTGCACTTTTAAAGGAAAGTTGCCCACTTTGTCACATCAATGGCTTAACAGGGAAAAGATTTTTTTCTAGAACTGTAGATTCCTTGGATTGCGTCATGGTCTTGTATTATTTACTGTGGATGTTGGAGGTTGAAGGAAGCCAGTGTAAGGTTACAAAAATGAAAATGTACTGGCAAGGGTTAGCTGGACAAAACTAAAGGTTGTTTTACTTACAGTAAGCGGATTTCTGTGCCTGAAGTATAATTATGTTGTCTTCGAAATTCATCACATTTTGTCTTCTAAGTTATTTATTGAGATAGTACAACTTAATAATAATGATAATAGTGATAACGATAACAACAACAATAATAATAATGATGATAATAATAATAATAATAATACACTACTACTACTACTACTACTACTAGTACTACTACTACTACTACTACTACTTACTAGTACGTTAGTGTAGTAGTAGTAGTAGTATAAGTAGTATATTAGTAGTATAAAAGAAAATAATGAAAAGAAGAAGAAGAAGAAAAGAAGAAGAAGAAGAAGAAGAAAGAAGAAAGAAGAAGAAGAAGAATAAGAAGAAGAAGAAGAAGAGAAGAAGAAGAAGAAGAAGAATTTATAAAGCACTATATCTTGCAAAATTTAACACTTAATTCAATTTAATTCAACACAAAATTAAATTGACTTTCTTCATGGGACTCTAGTTTATGACTTATTGTTTTGGCTTCAGTCATTTGTTTTATCTCTATACTAAAAAAAATCCTGTCCTTTTTAAAGCAGACTACAATTCTTCCTACATGTCCCGGGCTCGGGTAAAAAAAAAAAAGCAGAGCAAACTGTTAACATATTCTATTTTTTTCCCATTTTTCTTAAAGTGGTGGAAGGGGGGTTGTTTTTGTTTAATATTCAAGCATTTGATATAATATTCAAGACCCAAATATGTGATAGTTTATGTTATTGAACATAACCATTTTTGCAACTTATTTTTTCTAGAATTTCAAACTTTTCTTTTATTACTATTTCAATTATCTTCATCAAACCATCTTTTCCCCTTCTCCCAAATTTTAAAAACAGCAAGGTTCAGTTTGATCAGAAAAGTGTCCTCGAAATCGAGTTCAGCAGCAGATAACTCCCAGCACTGCCTCTCTCCTGAACTCATATCTTGCTCTCCATTTGCCGTCAGTGCCGGGGCAGGAAGGGAGGCAATGCAATGTCAGAAAATGCCAGGAGATGGCGGCACGTGATTTGCCCAATTTCTCTGACCCCAAACTTTTTCAGACACCCTGGACCTTGCAATTCTGCCTTTCTGACTGAAGTCTGTGGTTTCCAATAGATATCGTTTTGCTGTAGGCACCCAAATAGGTTATGTTTTAAATATTGATTTTTCGTACACTTATTAACCTTATACTTTAACCTTCTCTCTCTTCTCTCTCCTCTCTACTCTCTCGTCTCTCTCATCCCTCTCTCTCTCCAAAGAAAATTAACTGTCTTCATACTATTAACCTTATCCTTTAACCTCTCTGCTGGTCTCCCTGTATGTGTGTCTCTCGCATGATTTTCTATTAATTTTTAGCTTACCCCCTTCTTTCTCTCTCTCTCTCTCTCTCTCTCTCTCTCTCTCTGTCTCTACTCTCTCTCTCTCTCTCTCTCTCTCTCTCCTCTCTCTCTCTCTCTCTTTCCTTTTTTGGGGTAGTGGGGTGGGGTGGGGGTGGTGGGTGGTCTTTTAGGTTTTCTTTATTTGTTTGTTTGTTTTATATGTTGTTTTGGGTGTGTTTTTTTAAAAGGATTATTTCCCTTTGTACTGTGTGAGAGTATGAATATTGGGTTATTATTAAGATGAATCCTTACGGATGGGGACTGGATGTAAAAAAGCACATGAGTGCTTATTCATTATCCTCGAAATAAAAGAATTTTTCATTGTCATTGTCATTGTCTCTCTCTCTTTTCTTGTTGTTGTTGTTGCTCCTCCTCCTCCTCCTCCTCCTTCTTCTTTTCTTCTCTCTTCTTTTCTTCTTCTTCTTCTTCTTTTCTTCTTCTCCTTCCATTTCTTTCTGTCATTACTACACTAAAATGAAACACTACTTCAAGTTTTCTGATCAATTTCTCGTAATCATAACTTTTCTGCATTATGTTCTTCACCTCCACTTATAAGCAACACATATAGCAAAACAGCAATACAACAAATTGCTTCATTTCCCCTGTATTGCCAGCCTGCCCCATCGTTCCAGGATGTCTTTCAGCTTTCCCTGCCTCTCTGTATCTTCCCCTTCCCCAGAAATTTCCTTCCATTTTCTTTATTTAATCAATTCTTTATTAAGGGGGAGAGGGGGAGATAGCTCAGTGGTCAGAGCACTCACTTTTTCCAGCCAAAGGTTAAGCAGCATCCAGCGTAGTTACCGATTGGATGGGTGATCGTTTGCACACTTCAGTACAGTCCCCAAGTTCACCCAGCTGTAAATGGGTACCTGCCTGTTTTGGGTTAGGGAAGGTAAAGCAGCGAGGGAGAGGAGATGGGCGCCGCCATCATTATGCTGACCCCTTGAGAAGTTGAGGTCTCTAAAGTCTCGCTCCCCTACGTTCTTATAGGTTATGAAACACCTTTACCTTTTTACCCTCTTTATTCACAACACCCCCCCCCCCACCTTCCGTTTTTCTAACTCTGCAGGACAGTTCTTTAACAGTAAGTGCCCACCAAATCACAACAAAAGCATACTAGGAAAGATAAATCCTACAGCTACAGATTTCTTTAACTTCTGTCATGGTCCTAATTTGCTGTCAATGTTGGAGGTTGCGGGAAGCCAGTGCAATGTCACAAACAGTTGGGAATGGACAGACAGGACTGCAAATTTTTGT
>CM054152.1:56735579-56738079 GCA_028751875.1 Rapana venosa | reverse complement strand
TTCATGTTTATTTTTTAATGTTATTTTACTTTTTTATTTCGAGGATAATGGAATAAGCACTCACGTGCTTTTTTCCCATCCAGTCCCAGTGTGTATGCACTTTTGTACATTTTTTCATCCGTTCCCACCGGCACACAATAACCTACTCTTCCAGAAAAACAAAACGGGATTTAACATGTACGCAAGATGACCTGCGTGCGTTCGCACACACGGGAACCTCGGTTTATAGTCTCATCCGAAGGACTTTTGGGGAGAGTGGAGTCTGCACTGATGTTAACTCCAGGGGAAAATATCCCCATGAACGGGTATCTCGGTGGTGGCTCGAACCCGGGCTCTATCACGGGCCATCCAGATGTGAGCGCAATGCTCTAACCACTAGGCTATCCCACTGACGTCAACAGTTTACGAGATACCTTGTTTTTCCTTACTTTGCTAACCGATTTTTGTTTTCTTTTTGTTTTTGTCGTCCAAAAGAAAAAAAATATACTGTGCTGCATTCTCTTAAATCTTCCCTATTTTGAATAGTTGATAGCGTTCTTTTGTTGTTACATCGTTTTTGTGTTGATATTTTAAAACGGTTTTTGTTTGTTAGTGTGTGTGTGTGTGTGTGTGTGTGCGCGCGCGCGTGTGTGTGTGTTTCTTGCTTGCTTCGTTCTTGTATATAACGTCTGTTCACAAGTACTGATATTAGACAGTGTGTGTGTATGTGTGTGTGCATGTGTGCCCGCGCGCATGAGAGCGTGCGTGCGTATGTGCGCGCGCGCACGCGCGTGTATATCAATGTGCGTACGCGCGCGGTCGTGCTGTGCCCACGACAAAAAGTCTTTACGAGCTTTCGCGCATTCTTACGTGCAAGCATAATATAATGCACGAGCTAAAAACCGATACCCCCCTCCCCTCCTCCCCCCTCCCCCCAGAAAAGTAAAATAAATAGATACAATAAATAATAAAACAAAATAAAATCCCAGAAAAAAACACCTAGAAAGAATACATTATATAATCGACAGGTGTGCAACTGTGTTAATGTACGTACGTGAGCTATATACTTTGAACCGTTCAAGAACGATTCTCTCCGAAACAGATGTAGTTCATCATTTGTATCTCTTCATCGATAACTTTTTTCTTAAAAAGAAAGGGATTACAGATCTATGCAATAAATCAAGTTCAACTTTTCCGCAGCAATCAAGACATACAATGTTTTAAAAAAAAAAAAGTTCAACTGTATCATACTACAACAATCACTGAGTTAAGTCCCTTTTTTTCCTTGTTAAAATGTATAATTTTAAGTGTCATTGTTTCTCTGTCTATAATCATTATATTTTTGGACATAGCACAATAAAAATTTAGCTGATTTGTTTTGGGGGAGGGGTCGGGGTGGGAGATTGTATTATGACATAGTAACAACGAATAACATTTTAATAAAAATTAATGTTAAGCTCAGGAACGTCCCTTCCGTTTCGTGTATGATGGTATTATGAATATATACCTCATAACAAAAAAAAAAAGTAGAAAATGTATAGGATTCGTTGAAAATTATAAAATATATATACTTAGTCCATAGGAGATATTAAAGACAAAAAAATCATCTAAAACCCCCCAGCAGAATTTAAAACAATCGATGACACAGCCGCCAACAGTACAAAAAACAAGTCACAAAAAACAAACATTGTATATGAAAACAAGAACATAAAGAACCTAATAACATTGATGTTGATATTGCGTATCAAAGCATACTAATAATCACACACACACACACACCACACACAACACACACACACACACACATATATATATATATATATGTATTGAGAGAATATCGGTTTATATATATATATATATATATATATCTATCTATCTATCTATATAAATATATATATATATCTATATATCTATATCTATCTATCTATCTATCTATCTATATATATATATATATATATATATATATATATATATATATATATATATATATATATAACACATTTTCAGCATCAGACTAACTTTACGTTTGATAGAAATAATCATAGTAACTTTGTGCACTCTTCATCTCAAATGTTTGCCTGACAAAATTTATCAATAATGTATGTAAACAATCAACATCAAAAAGAATACACATAAAAGAGACAGTATACTCATTTCAAATTACCTAAAAAGCTCAGAATGACGTTTCACACAAGATATCTTTTTAACAATGACGTCATCACCGAGTAGAAAAGTCAAGATTTCACTTTCTAAACACAACAAATTCAGTGACATATTTTATCTCAGCACATTGTACTTTCAGTAAAAGTCACATATATTTCTGCATTAAGCAGAATGGAAAATAATTAACGCAACTTAAGTACGAGTACCTTAGCACATTTTTCTGCTCTCTATATACATTTTTTCTATTTTTTTTCTAAATATCAATAAACATCCACACATGTTAACGGCCTGTACAATAAGCCTATTACCTCTAACTATATGATATGTGCTTTCGTAATTTAAACAATTTTCCGGAGCT
>CM054152.1:56703079-56708079 GCA_028751875.1 Rapana venosa | reverse complement strand
GGCTTTTGTTGTTGTTTATTTGTTTGGAAATGAAACTGTTTGTTTACCTCGGTTCATTTTCGTCGCTCTTAATCGGGAACGGGATAGCCCAGTGGTTAGAACTTTGCGTTCGCAATCTGACGACCCGGGTTCGCTTCCCGTTCAAGGGGATACTTTCCCCTGGAGTTAACATCAGTGCAGACTCCACACTCGCCAAAAGTCCTTCGGATGAGACTATAAACCGAGGCTGCGTATGCGAACGCACGCAGAACATCTTGCGCACACGTTAAATCCTGTTCCGCTTTTCATAAGAGTAGGCCATTGTGTGCCGGTGGGAACAGATGACAATATTTACAAAACCACCTACACACGGGAATTGGATGTAATAAAGTGCATAAGTGCTTATTCCATTATCATCGAAATAAAAGAAAGAAAGAAAAGAATGAATCTTCATTCTGTTGAGCTGGATTTTCATTTTTTTGTTGTTTAAAGCAGGGGAACATTTCACTCCCTGGATTTATAGCCGTGTTTTGAAAGATACGCTAGTGAGAGAGAGAGAGAGAGATGAGAGAGAGAGAGAGAGAGAGAGAGGAGAGAGGAGAGAGGAGATGAGAGAGAGAGAGAGAGAGAGAGCGAGGAGAGAGAGAGAGGGGGGGAGTGGAGAGAGGGAGAGAGAGAGGAGAGGGAAGAGAGAGGGAAAGAGAGAGAGGGAAAGAGAGAGAGGGAGGGAGGGAGAGATGAGAGAGAGAGAGAGGGAATGTGAGAGAGGGGAGAGAGAGAGGAGGGGAAGAGAGAGGGAAAGAGAGAGAGGGAAAGAGAGAGAGGGAGGGAGGGAGAGAGAGAGAGGAGAGAGAGAGAGAGAGAGAGAGCGAGGGAGAGAGAGAGGGGGGGAGTGAGAGAGGGGAGAGAGAGAGGAGGGAAGAGAGAGAGAGAGAGGGAAAAAGAGAGAGGGAAAGAGAGAGGGAGAGAGAGAGGAGAGAGAAAGA
Organism: Rapana venosa; assembly: GCA_028751875.1. Classification (NCBI taxonomy): domain Eukaryota; kingdom Metazoa; phylum Mollusca; class Gastropoda; order Neogastropoda; family Muricidae; genus Rapana; species Rapana venosa. Next base: position 56,707,114 of record CM054152.1, on the reverse strand, counting down.
GAGAGAGAGGGGAAAGAGAGGAAGAGAGAGGGAAAAGAGAGAGACAGAGAGAGAGAAAGAGAGAGAGAGAGTGGGGGCGGGTGGAGTGAGAGAGGGGTGAGAAGGGAGAGAGAGAGAGAAGAGTAGAGAGATGAGAGAGAGAGAGAGAGAGAGAGTGCGTGTGTGTGTGTGTGGTTGTGTGCGCGCGTCGTGCGTGCGTGTGTGTGCGCGCGCGCGTTCGTTTATGTGTGTGGTACGTTGTGTGTGTGTTTTTTGTTGTTGTGTGTTTTTTTTGTTGTTGTGTTTTGTGTGTGTGTTGTAGTGTGTGTGTGTTGTGTTGATTTGTGTGTGTGTGTGGTGTGTGTGTGTGTGTGTGTGTGTGTGGTGACTCGCATTCCTGATGCCTGTTGAAATTCAATCTTCTCTCTCTGTTTTCCAACCTGAATACATCACCATTAACATTTCATTTCCATCCTTCTCTCCCTTTTTCCTTCCCTGTCTGTCTGATCTGTCTGTCGCTGTCTCTCTTTGTCTTTCTTTCTGTCCGTCTGTCTCGTCTCTCTCAATCTTTTTTTTCTCTCCATCCTTTGTGTCTGTCTGTCTGTTTGTCTGTTTCTCTGTCTGTCTGTCTGCGTTTCTGTCTTTCTGTCTGTCTCTCTTTCTATCTCTATCTCTGTACCATGGCGTGGTTCCATGCCATGAACATCATTTGGGCTACAACCATATTTGTTGCTGTTGTTGTTATCGTTCAATATATGTGTTGTGCCCAGTCCCCTTCCCACTGTCCCCTTGTGAATGGGCTTCACAGCTTAAATCACCATAAACTATTGTCATTGTCATTGTCTCTGTAACCTTCTGTCTGACTGTTTTGTCTGTCTGTCTGTCTCTGTCTCTCTGTATCCTTCTGTCTGACTGTCTTTGTCTGTCTGTCTCTGTCTCTCTGTATCCTTCTGTCTGACTGTCTTTGTCTGTCTGTCTGTCTCTGTCTCTCTGTCTGTCCGTCTTTGCCGGTCGGTCTGTCTGTCTCTATATGTCTGTCTGTCTCTGTCTCTCTGTATCCTTCTGTCTGACTGTCTTTGTCTGTCTGTCTGTCTCTGTCTCTCTGTCTGTCCGTCTTTGTCTGTCTGTCTCTATCTGTTCTCTGTCTGTCTGTCTGCCTCTGTCTGTCTGTATCTGTCTGTCTCTGTCTCTCTGTCTGTCTGTCTATCTCTCTGCCTGTCTGTGTGCCTGTCTTTCTATCTGTCTCTATAAAATTCTCGGTCAGTCTGTCAATGTCTGTCTGTCTCCCTTTCTGTCTGTCTGTCTCTTTCTATCTGTCTCTGTAAATTTCTCTGTCATCTGTCTGACAATGTCTGTCTGTCTGTGTGACTCTCTTTCTGTCTGTCTGTCTCCCCTGTCTGTCTCTGTATATTTCTCTGTCTGTCATTCTGTTTGTCTGTCTGTCTGTCTGTCTGTCTGTCTGTCTGTCTCTCTCTCTCTCTCTCTCTTTCTCTCTCTCTCTCTCTCTCTCTCTCTCTCTCTCTCTCTCTTTCTATCTCTCTGCCTGTCTCAAAACAGTACTGTTATAGGACACATTGTAATTATCGCTTATTAACGGCTCCATGGAAAAAGAAGATATTCTTAACAGGTGGTCAGAATACATCGAAGAGTTATACCACGACGACAGAGGTCCACCTCCTCATATTAGCAACGAAGATGGCCACATAATCATGGAAGACGAAGTGAGACATGCACTCAGCAAGATGAAAAGTGGTAAGGCGCCAGGACCTGATGATATCCCATCTGAATTGATAACAGCCCTGGATGAAGTGGGAATTAAGGCGGTCACAAAACTACTAAACAATATATATGACACAGGAGAGATTCCGACAGATATGAAGAAGTCCATCTACATTGCGATCCCTAAGAAACTGGGTACAGCTGAATGTGACCAACATCGTACAATCAGCCTGATGAGTCACCTCACCAAAGTTCTTTTACGAATACTCATGAAGAGAATGAGAAATAAAATACTCCCAGAAATATCAGAAACGCAATTTGGATTCATGGCAGACAAAGGCACCAGAAATGCAATCTTCGCATTGAAAACTCTCATGGAAAGATCCATCGAGGTCCAGAAAGACCTGTACCTCTGCTTCATTGACTACTCAAAAGCGTTCGACAAAGTACGACACTCCGACTTGTTTGATATTCTGGCAGGGCTATACATCGACGGGAAAGATCTTCGAGTCCTCAGAAACATATATTGGGAACAGGAGGCAGCCATTAGGGTCGACAATAACATCAGTCAATATAGACCAATCTGCAGGGGTGTGAGGCAGGGCTGCGTGTTCCTCGCCTGATTTATTTAATGTATATAGTGAAATAATTCTACGAAATATTGAGAATCATGAGGGAATTAGTGTAGGTGCCACAACATCAACAACCTGAGATATGCAGATGACACAGTCCTTATCGCCGACTCTGAAGAAAAACTGCAAAAGATTTTAACAACAGTAACAGACGAAAGCGAAAAGAAAGGATTACAGCTCAATGCAAAGAAGACAGAATGCATGGTGATCTCGAAAAAAGCTGTTATACCACAATGCAACATAGCCTGTAAAGGAGAGAGAATCAGACAAGTAAACACCTTTAAATACCTTGGTTGTACTATCACCCCAGACGGCAAGTGTGACACAGAAATCAAGAAGAGAATCGGTCAATCTAAGGCAACTTTTAACAACATGAAATGCATTTTTACCAACAGTAAGATAAGCCTCAAGACAAAGATCCATGTTTTGAGAGCCTACGTATGGTCCATTCTTCTGTACGGATGTGAGTGCTGGACCCTAGCCAAAGACACAGAACAGCGACTAGAAGCAGTAGAAATGTGGTTCGTCCGGAGAATCATGAAAATCTCATGGACAAAAAGAAAAACTAATGCAGAAGTAATGGAAATGGCTGGGTACAAGAGATCCCTTCTCAACACCATCAGAGAAAGACAGCTCAAATTTTTCGGCCATATAATCAGGGCTGACGGACTAGAGAAACTGTTATGGAGTGGCAAAATCTGTGGAAACAAGAGCAGAGGAAGACAACGCACAAAATTCACAGACAGCTTAAACAAATTCGCAACGAATAAAGAGGGCACTAACAATGAGCTCATGAGAGGGACCGAGAACAGGGAAGAATGGAGAGCCATGATCGTCGATGTCTGCAGGACCAGACCGGACACTTGAAGAAGAAGAACGGCTCCAGAAAGTGGTCATCATTTGACGCTTTATCGTCTTGGTCCCACTGACCCCAGTGGTGCAATGACACCTGTCGAGGTATTGAGGTGTTGTAAGTAGTTTTCTTTCAGACCCACTTTATCTAGACACCGGACGTTTTAGTAGAACTTGGTCACACACACATACATACGTATATATATATATATATATATATATATATATATATATATATATATATATATATATATATATATATATATATATATATATCTATATCTTTCTGCCTATCTATCTATCTATCTATCTATCTATCTATCTATCTATCTATCTATCTATCTATCTATCTCTCTACCTCTCTATCTCTCTATCTCTCTATCTATATGCATGTATGTATTTGTCTATCTATACATCTATGTATCTATGTATCCGTGTATCTGTATGTTTGTATATGTATATGTGTGTATGTGTGTATATATATGTACATGTGTATATGTATATATACAAATAAATATATATATATATATATCTCTGTGTGTGCGTGAGCTTGCCTGTGTGTGTTTGTGTGCGCATGCGCGCGCATGTGTGCATTCACGTGTTTGCGTGCGTGCTTTCGACTGTGTACATATATGTTTTATTACCCCTATGTCTCTCCTCTCAATCATAAAAGAAGCCACACTTTACGAATGAAAAAACAAACCTCAAACATTCAGTGACCGATTGCAAAAAAACAACAACCCCAAACAAACCAAAAGAAAGAAGCCCATTAACTCACTGGGTTCGTGTCAGTGTTTCCAAACTGACCCCTTTTAAACTAGGGGTGAACATGTCTGCCACCCCTTCAAATGTC
>CM054152.1:56685579-56688079 GCA_028751875.1 Rapana venosa | reverse complement strand
CCCATTTACAGCTGGGGGAACTGGGGGACTATACTGAAGCCAAGGCGCGCAAACGGTCAACTATCCAACTGGTAACCACGCTCGACTCTGCTTAACTTTGGCTGGGGGAAAGCGAGTGCTCCGACCACTGAGCTATCCCGTCTCCTTCCATGAGATATAATTATCACAGAGTAAATGATTCACAAGACACAAATATCGGAAAGAAAACGATATCCCTTCTTTAAAAACAACAACAAACTTTTAAACGATCACAGGAGAATTGGAAACGTCAGAGACAACACTAGATACCTCATAAACTAGTACCAGAACAAAACTGTACACCATGGGGGAGAATAAAAAAAAACTTCGTGAGATATATATATATATATATATATATATATATATATATATATATATATATATATATATATATATATATATATATTACAAAGTAAATGATACACAAGACAAAGATATTGGAAAGAAAACGATACCCCTTCTTATAAAAAACCCAAACAACAACTAACTTGTAAGCCATCATAGGACAACACTAGATACATCATAAACTAGTACCCTAACAAAACTGTACACCATGGGGGAGAATAGAAAAACTCCGTGATATATATATATATATATATATATATATATATTATATATATATATATATATATATATATATATATATATATATATATATATATATATATATATCACAAAGTAAATGATGCACCAGAGACCCAACACACAGCGAAGACAAGGACACGGCAAGAGGCCTAGCCTTCAGAGCGGAGTGGACGCCACCATAACTCATTCGGTCCCCGAGAGCATGCGGCCGGCAGGTTGTGGGGTCATCATACGGGCAGACTGATGGCTCACTGGAGATCGCGAGGGTTTCCTCAGAGCAGACCCAGCACGCAGAAGACAGATGATGACATGCACTGTGGGAGTCCATGGAGGAGGAAGGAATATGGCAGGGTGGTTAAGACGTTCGCCTGCCAACAAGTTAACCGTGAGGTTCTGGGTTCGATTCCCAGCCTCGCCCTTTCTTCCCAGTTTGACCAAAAAAAAATCGAACTGAATGTCAGTCTTTCGGATGAGACTATAAACCGAGGCCCCGTGTGCGAACGCATGCAGAACATCTTGCGCACACGTTAAATCCTGTTCCGCTTTTCGAAAGAGTAGGCCATTGTGTGCCGGTGGGAACAGATGACAAAATTTACAAAACCGCATACACACGGGGGTGAATGTTAAAAAAAAGCACATGAGTGCTTGTTCTATTATCCTCGATATTTAAAAAAAGTCATCTGAGCGCTTTGATTTGTAGCTTTACAAGATTCAGCGCTATATAAATTCCATACATTATTATTATTTATTATTCTAGCAGTGTTCTGGGACCAGATGCATAAAGCTAGGCAGAGTATTTATCTATTTATTTATTCTTTTATATCGAGGATGCTGTACAAGTTCATGGTTGCCCACAAAGCTGCATGCCACACCCTGTCAAATGCCTTCTTAAAATCGATAAATACGTGGTATAGGTCTTGTTGATGTTGAAGGTACCGCTCACATAGTATTCTGAGGTTGAATATCTGTTCTGTTGTGCTGCGCCCTGCTCTGAAACCTGCTTGTTCCTCAGCAATGATGGTCTCTGCTTGTGGCTTCAGTCTATTCAATATTATCTGCAGCATGACCTTGCTTGGGTGACATATGAGGCTGATTGTGCGGTAATTATGGCATTGTTGTAGATTTCCTTTCTTGGGGAGGGTGTGATGAGTGACTGCGTCCATGGTTTTGGGGCCATTTTCCTGTCTCCCAGATCTTGTTGCAGATTCTTGTAGGGCGCTGATCATGGCTTCCCCTCCAGCTTGGACCAACTTCAGCTGGAATGTTGTCAGCCCCTGCTGACTTCCCTTTTTCAGCGATCTGACTGCTGTTTCCACTTCTTCTCGGAGGATAGGGTGACTGTCTGTGTCTTGCTTTCGGGTACATTAAGGACTTCTGGATCTCCTGCGGTTCTATAGTTATACAGGTCGGAGCAGTATTCTGTCCATCTGTTCAGAATATCCTGGTCGTCAGTGAGACACTTCCCATTTTTGTCTTGGATTGTTAAACCTTTTCTCTGTTTCGTGCTAGTCAGGTCTTTCACCAGCTGATATCCTGATCAGAGTCATCAAACAGCTGTACAGCGAGGCCACCAGTGCAGTGTACTACAACAACAACATTGGAGAATGGTTTCGAACAACAGTTGGAGTAAGGCAGGGCTGTCTACTCTCACCCACTCTTTTCAACATCTTCCTTGAGAGAATCATGGCTGATGCACTGGAACATCATGAAGGTTTAGTCAGCTTGGTGACAAACGATCCAAACCTCCGCTTCGGCGATGAATTGATGGAATAGCAGGATCAGAAAAAGAGCTTGCCAGCCTAACAGAACACTTGGATAAGGCCTCCAAAACATACGGCATGGAAATCAGTGCAGAGAAGACCAAACTGATGACTAATAACACCAAAAGGCATTAGCC
>CM054152.1:56668079-56670579 GCA_028751875.1 Rapana venosa | reverse complement strand
AAAATTAAATATCCTTCATAAAGTCAAGAAATAGAACCTGATCAGAAGCAGCAATTGAGAGAGGAATGCATGTTCTTTGTTGCATTCTATTTTTTGATGTCCTGAAAAACGGAATAAAGGATAGATCGGCTAGTGGTTAAAGCTTACTGCTCACGATCTGATAATCTGATAAAGTGGGGGAGGGGGGGGGGAAGGAGGGGCGAGGGGGGAGGCGAGATAGCCTGGTGGTTAGCGTGATGCGCTTGCGAACCGTTGACCCGGGGTCGATTCCCGTTTAAGAGGATTTTTTCCTCTAGAGTTAACATCAGTGCTGACTCCACTCTCCCCAAAAGTCCTTCAGATGAGACTATAAACCCAGGTCCCGTGTGCGAACGCACGTAGAACAGCTTGCGCACACGTTAAAACCCGTTCCGCTTTTCGGAAGAGTATGCCGTTGTGTGCCGGTGGGAACAGTTGACAAAATTTACAAAAAAACTGCGTACAAACGGGGAATCGATGAAAAAAGCACATGAGTGCTTGTTCCATTATCCTAAAAAAAAATAAATAAAACCTGGTATTGAGAGACTATGGAGGCATCTGTTTTAGGGAATTCTATCCTGGAGATGCAGGCAAGAAGACATGGGAACCATCATCACCAGACGATGGTGGAAGTGGATTGGGCACATCCTCCAAAGAGACCCACAGTCAATCACAAGAACAGCATTGCACTGGACCCCAGAAGGAAGGAGAAAGAAAGGAAGACTAAAAGCAACGTGGAGGAGGACTGTAGAAAGTGAGATGAAGGCCATGCAGCACTCTTGGGGATCAGTGACTTGGTTGGCCCAGGATAGGCAGGAGTGGAAGCGCTTTGTTGCTGCCCTACACACCACTGGGTGTAATGGTTCATGATGATGATCGTAGAGATGACATCAGTACTGACTTCACTCCTGCAAAACTGCTTACACTGGTGGATGAGACTATAAACTGAGGTCTCGTGTGCAAACGCTTTTCGGAAGAGTAGGCCATTGTGTGTCGATGGGAAAGGACAAAATTGGCAAAACTGCACACTCACGGGGACTGAGTGTAAAAAAACACACGAGCAAATATTATGTTACACTTGGAATATAAAAAAGAGTAATAAACAAAACGCATACACACAGGCACACACACACGCACACAAGTGCGCACATACATGCATGCACACATATGCACACACACGCACAACACACACACATGCCCCCCTCCCTCCCCACACACACCACACACACTCATTATCTATCCCTTCTTTCATCCATCCACTCAACCACTCAATCACTTACTCTATCACTCACACACTCATCCACACCCTCTCCCAATCACCCATTCATTCCTTTCACTCCCAGCTATAAATAAATAAATGAAGGGGCGGGGCTTCATTTGAAGTGCAGAGCCAGTGGCTTCACTCTCCCCACTGTCAGACGATGTTTCAGCACTGACAGCAGTTGTCAGACCACAATGCAGAGGCTTGGGGAACACAGGCTCTGGGGAACTGTCAGAAGCCTGGGGAAGATTTCCCTGGGGACTCAATTAGTTTCTGCATTTCTGAGGGGCTGGGTTGAGGTGTGGGTGTGGGGTGTGGGGTGTGGTAGGGTGGATGGTGAGTATGTGTGTGTGTAGGGGGGCGGGATTATGGTGTGTGTGAATATGTGTATAAGTGTGTTTGTGTTTGGATGTGTGTATTTGTGTGTGAGTTTGTTGGTATGTGTGTATGTATGTGTGTGCATGTGTATAAGTGTGTTTGTGTTGTATGTGTGTGTATGTGGTGTACACGCAACACATGTGCCTGCACAAGCGCTTCGCGTATATGTGTGTGGAAACATATTTGAAAACTGACATATGAGCATATCATAGGCATACACAATTATTATGCTCATACAAAATGAAAATCAAATTAATGCCTTTGCTTGTTACACATCCATATGCACACAGACAGACAACAACCCAAACACACCACACACACCACACACCCCCCCCCCCCCCCCCCTCACACCCACACACCATCTCCCCCTAACCCTCTTTCTTTTAAACTAGAGGGAGAAAACGGAATTAGTGCAACTCCAAGAGGAGTTGAAAGGGAGGTAATTCAGCCATCTGCAGCAAAACTGATTGCCAATTGGACCAGATTGAATAAAAACAAAAAAATCCAACAAACTGGATCAATTCGAGCAGATGGAAATCCTGGCACAGAAAATAAAATATCCCTCTGTCACTCGAGACCATCAAGGAAAGATGAACAGAAATAAAACACCAATACACGACATATAATGGCAGAATAAAATAGAAAAATAAAGATGAAATAAAAGCACCTTCATAAAGTCGGAAAGTGGAAGCCTAATAATAAGCATAAAAGCAAAGGAGAATGAATAAAGACCTGCTTACGTCCAACTGCATATAAAAGTAAACAGAGGGAGAGAGACAGAGAGAGAGAGAGAGAGAGAGAGAGAGAGAGAGAGAGAGAGAGAGAGAGAGAGAGAGAGAGAGA
>CM054152.1:56645579-56660579 GCA_028751875.1 Rapana venosa | reverse complement strand
AGGGCGGTGCCCATCTCCTCTCCCTTGCTGCTTTACATTCCCTGAACCTAAAGAGGGCAGGTTCCCATTTACAGCTGGGTGAACTAGGGGACAGAACTGAAGCCAATGCACGTAAACGGTCACCCATCCAAGTGGTAACCACGCTCGATGCTGCTTAACCTTAGCTGGGGGAAAGTGAGTGCTCTGACCACTGAGCTATCCCGCCCCCAGCTGAATCAGAATAGCTAAAAATCATTAGGACATGACAAGGTGGTCATAAAATACCCTTGTTCATCATAAATCAGGATAATGGTTTTAGATAAGCTGGTCTAGATCGAAAGTTTATCGTAATGAATGCCTGGCGCGTGCGCTTAATTAGTGTATGTGTGTGTGTGTGCGTGTGTGTGTGTGTGTGTGTGTGTGTGTGTGTGTGTGGTGTGTGTGTGTGTGTGTGTTTGCGTGCGTGTGTGTGTGTATGTATGCAATACATATTTGGAACATTGACAGATCACCGTAAGCCAAAAATAAGAAATATGTTGAGGAATACAGACAGACATAGAGTCAGACAGACTTATCTCCTCAGAGAAAAAGGCATAAAAAAGACAGACAGACAAACAGAGAGAGAGAGGAGAGAGAAACGACAGAATGCGAATGCGAAAGTTTTATTCATTATAGGCCTTGGCCCCTCATGAAGGGGGTGTGTGTATAATATAATCAACATTCCAAAACATGTTGTATAGGAAACATATATGAACAGAAGAATAATACCTCAAGTACAGATAGTATTTCTAGAGACAGACAGACAGACAGAGAGAGACAAAACAGAGAGACAGAGAGAAAAAGACACAGAAGGAGAATACTTAGGTAAACACAAACAGCCAGATGGATATGTAGACATATATAAAGATGTACAAACACACACATACGCACGCACACACACACAAAACACACAAATACACAAAACACACAAACACACACACACACACACACACACACACACACACACACACACACACACACACACACACACACACACACACACACACACACACACACATACACACACGACAATGTCGTCTAATATCACTGGAGTGAACAGACGTTAAATTGAAGACAACAACAACAACATACACACACAAACATAGACACATACGCGCACCCCCCTACCCCACACTCCCACCCCTACACACACACACACACATACACCCCCCCCCCCCCCACACACACACACACACACACAAGAGAACAAAAAAGCCACTAAAACCCTTTGGTTCTTCAAAACAGAAGCAGGGAAAACAGACCACATTCTGACCTGAGGAATGCACTGTAACACACACACAAAAACACAGAACTTTTCTCTTCCCCCACACTCTCACTTCAGGTTTCAGGGATAGTCCACTCCTTAGCACCATCGATTTTTTCTCCTAGACGACCTCCTTCTTAGAGTGGACAAGCAAATGAAGCTTTTGACGAACGTGAGCCTGGAATTAGCTGTTTTTCTGAAAGTTCTGGCGAACGTCTACAGTCTAGTGACATTTCAGTCTTTAACGTGTTGTTGCTAAGCTGAGTGTGATGTGACCGATGCAGAACATAATGAGTCAAATTGAGGCAGAGCTTAATTTTTAGTTATTGACATGTTATCAATCTGCAATGAATAGGCTACTAGATACTCAAAACAGAATAAAAATCGAAATCGAACAGTTCTATGAAAAGTTATTTTCACATTGAAAAGATACACTGCAGGACGGGATAAAATGATAAATTGTCAAGTTTTGCATCGTAATAAGTGGTCAGAATGAGGGATTGGGTATTTTTTAAAACACGTTTAAAAGCAAAAAAAGACAAAGTCATGCCTTGATAAATCACTACAAGTTAAAAGGATAGTTACAGTTTTATAATAAATCTAAATCTCAAAATCAACAACCTAGACCCCCCTCCCCACTTCCCTACCTAAAATGGCCCCTAGCAGAAAAGTGGGTCAGGTGATAAGCGACTCATTTCGTGGTGGAGTGTCACCTATCTGATAAGTGCAGAAGATTTGTGAACAAAGACTACAGCTAGATAGAAAGAAAGGAGAAAGAAAAGCTTTTTAACAAGAATGATAAAGTCTGAATAAAAGTTTCAAGTCCATCAATATAGACAAACATTTTTACATTTCAGAAAAAAACCCACTTAAATACAATAAAGTTTAATACTCCATTAGGAAGTTAAAGTGATTCGTGCATCACCCTTATGTATTAGCGAGTAAATTAAACTTTTATTAAAATAAGCCCAATAAAAATTCTTTTAAAATGGTTTATTTCAGTTAGACGGCTTAAAATCATTAACTTGTATAAAAAAAATTTTACTAGGCATTTTACAGTAATTTAGATGCTGCTAACTGGAAAATAAGCGATTATAAAAATCTATACTCAATTTTTTAATCACTGTATTTTCAAACTCATTACTTTTGAGGACAACAAAACGATTTTGTCTTAAGTGGTTAAATTTAAAAGTTTTGTTTTCGTGATGATCCTATAACGTGCCTCAAAGCCTTGGGGATATAAGTTGCATGTGGATTTTGTTTGTTTTTTAATAACTTTTCATGAATTTATGTAGGTTCAGTGTATTCAACTGTTTGTTACTCATGCTAACATTCTAAGCCATGAAATAAATCTGTCCATCCTACTCATGCTCTCTCTCTCTCTGTCTTTCTCCCCCACTCTCTTTTTATCTTTTCCTATCTTCGTATTTCTCTTTATCTGTTTATCTATCTACATATCTAACTAGCTACCTATCTGTCTCAAATGAGTGTTTATTCCATTATCCTCGATATAAAAGAATAAAAAAATAAATAAATAAATACGTGTGTATGTGTACGTGTGTGTGTGTGTGTGCGCGCGCGCGCGCGCGCGCGCGCGCGCGCGCGCGTGTGTGTGTGTGTGTGTGTGTGCGTGTGCGTGTGTCTGCATGTGTCTGTGTGTGTGTATGTATGTATATGTGTGTCTGTGTGTCTGTGTCTCAGTGTGTATGTGTGAATGTTCAAGCCCGATAATGTGTCTACATATCTATGTACAAGTTGCCAGAAGAGACAGGCAAAAAGACTAACAAAATGTATAAAAGATACACATCAATATGTATAACAATAGTGAGGATACTAATATCAACAGTGATAGCAGCATCAAAACAGCCCCACAAAAGCTTGCGAATGTAACATTAGGTGTTTGTTTTTTTTTAATTTTCTTCCAGAGAGAAAGAAATAAAAGAATGAAAGAAAATGGACAATGAGAGAGACAGACAGACAGACAGAGACAGAGACAATGAGAGAGACAGACAGAGACAGAGACAAAGAGAAAAAAAGAGAGAGAAACAGACAGACAGAAAGACACAGACAGGTAGACAGAGAAACAGACAGGGACAAAAAAACGAAAATAAAAAGAAAGAAGGAATGAAAGAAATCCAAAAAGAAAAAACGCAAAAAGAAAACTGCAAAAGAACATCCCACACTCTCTACTTCCCAGTCAAGTCGATCGAAAACACCCACACACAGGAAAAAAGAAGAATGATAGAAGGTGAGAAGGGGGGCGGGGGGACGGGAGGTGTAAGGTAAAAGATACTTTGCCGCCATTAAAAAAGTCAGCCAAGGGAAAGAATCCCCAGTGTGTAGACAGAGTGTCCTCCCCTGAACCGTCAAGTGGCACACTATCAGCTCATTTAAGGTTACTGGGAGCAAAGACGGGTGTGTGTGTGTGTGTGTGTGTGTGGTGTGTGTTGTGTGTGTGTGTGTGTGTGTGTGTGTGTGTATGTGTTTGTGTATGTGTGTGTGTGTGTGTGTGTGTTTGTTGTGTGTGTGTTTGTTGTGTGTGTGTGTATGTGTGTTGTGTGTGTGTGTGTGTGTTGTATTGTGTGTGTTGTGTTTGTGTGTGTGGTGTTTTTGTTGTATGTGTGTGTGGTTTATTGTGTGTAGTGTTGTGTTGTGTTGTGTGTGTGTGTATGTTTGTGTTTGTAGTGTGTGTGTATGTGTGTTTGTGTGTGTATGTGTGTGTGTGTATGGGTGTGTATGTGTGTGTGTGTGGATATTGTGTGTATGTGTGTGTATGTTGTGTGTATGTGTGTATGTATGTTTGGTGTGTGGTGTGTATGTTTGTGTATGTGTGTGTATGTGTGTGTATATGTGTGTGTATGTGTGTGTATTTGTGTGTGTATGTGTGTGTATGTATGTGTATGTGAGTTTGTGTGAGTATGTGTGTGTATGTATGTGTGTGTGTGTATGTGTGTGTATGTGTGTATGTGTGTTTATGTGTGTGTATGTGTGTGTGTGTGTGTGATAAAAGTATGTATGTGTGTATGTGTGTGTGTATGTGTAAGTGTATGTGTGTGTTTGTGTATGTTTGTGTTTGTATGTGTGTGCATGTGTGTGTATGTGTGTGTGAGTGTTGTGTGTGTATGTGTGTGTATGTGTGTGTGTATGTGTGTGTGTGTGTTTGTGCATGTGTGTATGTGTGTGTATGTGTATGTGTGTGTTTGTGTATGTGTGTGTATGTGTGTGTGTGTATTTGTATGTGTGTGTATGTGTGTATGAATGTGTGTATCTGTGTATGTGTGTGTATTAAAGTATGTGTGTATGTGTGTGTATGTGTGTGTATGTGTGGTGAATGTGTGTATGTGTGTGTATGTATGTGTGTGTGTGTGTGTATGTGTGTTTGTGTGTATGTGTGTTTGTGTATGTGTGTATGTGTGTTTGTGTAATGTGTGTATGTGTGTATATGTGTGTGTATGTGTGTATTGTGTGGTATGTGTGTGTATGTATGTGTTATGTGAGTTTGTGTGAGTATGTGTGTGTATGTATGTGTGTGTATGTGTGTGTATGTGTGTTTATGTGTGTGTATGTGAGTATGTGTGTGTATGTATGTGTGTGTATGTGTGTGTATGTGTGTATGTGTGTTTATGTGTGTGTATGTGTGTGGTGTGTATAAAAGTATGTGTGTGTATGTGTGTGTGTATGTATGTGTGTGTGTGTGTGGTGTGTGTGTGTGTGTGTGTGTGTGCATGTGTGCTATTCAGTTTTGCTCTGTCTGTTCAGTTTGTCTGTCTGCCTGCCGGTTGTTTTTGTTGTTGTTGTTGTATGTGTGCACGTGAGTGAGCAGGTGTGGTTGTGCAATATATTATATATGAACACTATCTATCTCTCTCTCTCTCTCCATCTATCTATGTATCTTTTTTCTTGATTTCTTTGTTTATTCTATGGTCAAAATTATTTTCTGTTCTTGTCATTTTCCTTACTATTTTCTTTTTCTTTTTTTTTTCTCAGAAATATTGCTTGTGCTTTGGTGTTTTTATGTCTTCCCCCTTTTAGGGCTAGATGAAAAAAAATCATTGTATTTAATCCATTAGATGCAGTGCCTGTTTGCTAAGCGTGAGAGAGAAAGTGAGAGAGCAGAGAGAGACGAGAGAGAGAGAGAGAGAGAGAGAGAGAGAGAGAGAGAGAGAGACAGACAGACAGACAGACAGACAGACACCCTGACACACAGAAAAGGGAGCACAGAGTTGACAGACCCAAAGTGATAGCCATCTAAGAGTAACACAGGAAGACAGAGACATATTGGAAAAAGAAGAGGAAAAAGAGACAGAGAGGAAACAGGGGGAGGTAACACATTGACAGGAGATGCATCAGCATTTAACACTTCGCCTGCACTTTCCCTGCAGTACACTTTGTCCTTGCCGGTGTTAGGGTTAAAAAAAACTGACCCCCATAGAAATCTGCCCACCCTGGTCATTTCTTTTTGCTTGGTAAACTTCAGCTATCAAGTTTATCTACCGAGGAAAATTGTGTTGAAAGCTTCAAGAAACTCGATACTGTTTAACATTTCTTTGGAAAGAAAGTTGACGGGCTTTTAAATGGAAAGTTAAAGTAATTACATTTTTATCATTTTACAAAGAAACGGATGACAAAACAATTTATTCGAAGCTGATGAATATGGGAATCGGTTTACTTTTTATCTATACAAAAATGATCAAGACTCTATGATTGGTCAATTCATTTTTTCTGTAGAATTTTTGTTTAGAAAATAGTATGTTTACTTTAAAACTTGACTCTAGCAGTTTGCTATATTTTTCTGTGAAAAAACATATAGTTTCTTTGTCTTTTTCATAGCAAAAAGTAAGCAGAGACTGACAACTGTTTTAAGAAATTCATGGCCTCTCATATTTGTTTGGTTGGAGATGCACAGTTATTCTTGATAAACAGTCTTACAGTGACAGAGGACAATATAGCTCAGTGGTTAAAGCATTCGCGCAATGCTTTGCCCAAGCCAGTATTAAGCAGCATTGAGCATCGTTACCAAGTGGATTGAGGACTGTTTGCGCGCTTTGGCTTCAATAGAGTCCCCCAGTTCACCCAGCTGTAAATGGGTACCTGCCCTCGTTAGGGTCAGGGAAGGTAAAGCAGCAAGGGAGAGGAGATGGGTGCCGCCCTCAATATGCTGGCTCCTTGAGAAGTGAGGTCTCTGAAGCTTCGCTTTCCTATGACCACATAGGGTATGGGACTCCTTTACCTTTTTATTTCACGTTTTTACTCTGAGAGCATTGTACTGTCAGAACAGCCTGTTTTTCCCCTTTCTCTCCTTCTCATTATCTATGGCATGATGTCATAATATATAGATATATATATATACACACACACACACACACATACATACATACATACATACATACATACATACATACATACATACATACATACATACACAAAAGTGAAGGTGTTCTCATTACCTTTACGGTGGTTAAGGTACATACAGTCAGAGACCTCCGCTTCTCCAGGGACCAGCGTATTGAGGGCGGCGCCCATCTCCACTCCCTCGCTGCTTTACCTTCCCTGACCCTAAAGCGGGCAGGTACCCATTTACAGCTGGGTGAACTAGGAGACTTGACTGAAGCCAAGGCAAGCAAACGGTCACCCATGCACTTGGTTAATATGCACTATGCTGCTGAATCTTAGCTTGGGGAAAAGGAAAGCTTTGACCACTGAGCTATACCATGTCCTACACACATGCACGCATGCACGCTCACACACACGCTCACAACGCTCACACACACACACACACACACACACACACACACACACACACACACACACACACACACACACACACACACACACACACACACACACCACACACACACACATTAACAGCCAATTACGAACTCTGTCTCTCTAACATCTCTCAGAAATGTTCAGATTATAATATGCAGTGTCATCACATATATATCAAGGCATCCAAAGCCAAAATCTCTCTCCCTCTCTCTCCCTTTCTCCCTCCCTCTCTCCCTACCCCCTCTCTCTCTCTGTCTCTCCCCCCCCCCTCTCTCTCTCTCTCTTTCTCGGGTTGGATGTAAAAAAGTCTTGTACTTATTTTATTACCCTCAGAAAATAAAATTTCGTTATCGTTATCGTTATCTCTCTCTCTCTCCCTCTCTTCTAGGCTAAAAAAAATACTAGCAATATTTTTTGGTCATTGTCATTCTCTCTCTCTTTCTCTCACACACAGACACACACAGACACATACGGACACACAGACACAGACACACAGACACACAGACACACAGACACACAGACACACACACACACACACAAACACACACACATCGTTTCCCCCTTTAATTGAATTTCCTACTAGATTTATTGCACTTTCCCACCCCACACCTCTGTCATATCTATGAGAGAAATAATTGGCAGACGAAAAGATCGATATGAACGGTAAATGAACATATCTGATGATTTGTCTATTTTATGTCCAGTGCCACGGATTTATGGTCAGATTATGAGAGTTTATAATCCAATACCCCGTAAAATAACGATTAGCTAAATCTGATGTCTAAAATCCATTAGAAGATCTCGGAGTGGCCATAAAACACGTCCGTTAGTCATAAACTGGGGTAATGATATTAGATAAGCTGTTTGGGGAAGGTGAGATGGTATGTGTTTGTGAATGTGTGTCTGTGTGTGTGTTTGTGTATGTGTGTGAGTTTTTTGTATGTATGTTTGTGTGTATTTATGTGTATATGTGTGTATATGTGTGTATGTGTGTGTATGTGTGTATGTGTGTGTATGTGTGTGTATGTGTGTGTATGTGTGTGCGTGTGTATGTGTGTATGTATGTGTATGTGTGTGTATTTGTGTGTATGTGTGTGTATGTGTGTGTATGTGCGTGTATGTGCATGTATGTAAATGTGTGTGTATGGGTGTGTATGTGTGCGTGTGTATGTGTGTATGTGTGTGTGTGTGTGTTCGTTTTAACGGATATCTAAAAGAAAGTGATATTCGACAGATGTGCACGTGTGTGTATGAGTGTGTATGTGCGTGTATGTAAATGTGTGTGTATGTGTGTGTATGTGCGTGTATGTAAATGTGTGTGTATATGTATATGTGTGTGTCCGTGTATAGACTGAAACAGCAGAACTACTAAATAACGTAATTCGTACGTAAAACCTTTTTTTTTCTACAGTTACCTAGTTCTTTTTTTTTTTAATATTGAAACGTTGCCAAAATATATGGAGGAATCTATCAAATCGCTCTTCAGTGTGGCACCTAACAATTTTCCAGTTCAAAAAAGAAACAGTGTGTTTCGAATCGACCAAGTTTAAGAGAACCATTGACTTGCTTTCTTTGCGTGAAGAGACGTCCCATGGTGATGCGTGTGCGTGCGTGTGTGCACACAATGCATGCTCTACCATTGACACGCACTTGCTTAACCTCTCTCACCCGCACGCAACAATCTCTGCCTGCATTGATTACACAGACACCAACACACACACTTTTAACACATGCAACGCACACAAAGCAGACACTATCACTAACCTACATGTCACACTCAACACATTTCACCACTCACGAAGTAACGCAATAAAGTGTTGAACGACAAGTAGAGAATGATGTGGAGAGAGAGTCAGGGAGAGTGGAGAGAGATGAAGAAGAGAGCATTGAGAGCATGTAACCGTAGAAGAGCAAAATGCTGATGATTACGACGAGAGCAAAGAGACAGAAGAAGCAGAAGAGAGAAGAAGAACACGACGAGAGACGAGCGAACAAGAGATGAGAGAGACACGAGAGAGAGGACAAGAGAGAGAGAGAGAGAGAGAGAGAGAAGAGAGAGAGAGAGAGAGAGAGAGAGAGACGCAAAGAATTTATTTCACGAGGTAAGAAAGCACAGAAGAGAGGAGAGAGAGAGAGAGAGAGAGAGAGAGAGAGAGAGAGAGAGAAAGGAGAGAGAGAGAGAGAGAGGAGAGGAGAGAAGAGAGAGGGAGAGAGAGGAGAGAGAGAGAGAGAGAGAGAGAGAGAGAGAGAGAGAGAGAGAGAAGAGAGAGAGAGAGAGAGAGAGGAGAGAAAAGAGAAGGAGAGAAGAGAGAAAAAGAGAAGAGAGAGAGAAGAGAGAAGAGAGAGAGAGAGAGAGAGAGAGAGAGAGAGAGAGAGAAGAGGAGAGAGAGAGAGGAGAGAGGAGAGAAGGAGAGAGAGAGAGAAGGAGATGAGAGAGAGAGAAATATAGAGAGAGAGAGGAACAAAGAGAGAGAGAAACGCAAACGAATTTTATTTCACGAGGGTAACAAGTTACAGAGACAGGGACGAAGAGAGAGAGAAGAAGAATTAAGAGAGGATAAGACAGAGAGAGCGAGAGAGAGAGAGAGAGAGAGAGGAGGAGGAGAGAGAGAGAAGAGAGAAGAGAGAAGAGAGAGAGAAGAGAGAGAGACAGAGAGAGAGTGAGGACAAATTCGAGAGAGAGAGAGACGCAAACGCAATTTTATTTCAGGGGGGTAATAAAGTTACAAGAGAGAGAGAGAGAGAGTGAGAGAGAGAGAGAAGAGAGAGAGAGAGAGAGAGAGAGAGAAGAGAGAGAGAGAGAGAGAGAGAGAGAGAGAGAGAGAGAGAGAGAGGAAAGCGAGAGCGAGAGAGCGAAACAGAGAGGGAGACTGAGAGAAAGAGAGAGAGACTGACAGAGAGACAAACACACAGAAAGGGGAACTCACAGTTGACAGAGGCAAAGCGATGACCATCTACGGCTAACACAGGAAGACAGAGACATATTGGAATATGAAAGAGGAAAAAGGAAATGAGAGAAAAAAAAGGGTGGCTACAAAAATGTGTTTGAGTATAAAATGCTTTTATCTTTTGAAGGCATCACCAATAGTAAAGACAGATTCGGTCTTTTTATCAATTTTGGATCACATTTAAAGGATAAATACAAAGTGTCATTTTACTTGAGTTGTCTGTAGTATGTTCACAGACTTATCTCTCTCTCTCTCTCTCTCTCTCTCTCTCTCTCTCTCTCTCTCTCTCTCTCTCTCTCTCTCTCTCCAGAGTTCCAAATTCTCTCTCTCTCTCTCTCTCTCATCTCTCTCTCTCTCTCTCTCTCCTCTCTCTCTCTCTCTCTCTCTCTCTCTCTCTCTCTTCTCTAAGGATTCATATTTTTATATTTTCAATACTTTATTGGACTTGCCTCTGTACTTAAGTTTTAATGAGTGCCCTATTTCAATATCTTATACTTATGTATAACAAGTATGTGTACCATTTGACAATGTGTAGATGTTTATCTTTATGACTTATTAAGTTTGGTTGTGTATTTTTTCTTGGCTTTGTTGTTGTTCTTGTTCTTGTTGTTGTTGTTTGTCTGTTTTTCTCTTTTTTATCATCTTTTGTTGGTTTGGTTTTTTCTTCTCTTTTGTTTGTATGTTTGTTTTGGTTACGGTTTTTTGGGGGGTGGGGGTAGGGGTGGGGTATTTTTAGGATTTTCTTTTAATTGCTTGCTTTGGGGGGGGGGGGGGAGGGGTTGTTGGGGGGGGGGGGAGGGTTGTTGGGGGGGAGCTGTTTTGAAAAGGGTTATTTCCCCTTGTTTTTATTGTGAGACTGTATAAGTATTGGGTTATTATTATTAAGATGTATCCCTAACGGCGGGGACTGGATGTAAAAAAGCACATGTGTGCTTATTCATTATCCTCGAAATAAAAGAATTTGTCATTGTCATTGTCATTGTCATTCTCTCTCTCTCTCTCTCTCTCCTCTCTCTCTCTCTCTCTCTCTCTCTTTTCAGAGTTTTCAGAATTCTCTCTCTCTCTCTCTCTCTCCTCTCTCTCTCTCTCTCACCTCTCTCCATCTCTCCTCTCTCTCTCTCTCTTTAGTGTTTCAGAGGTTTCTCCTCCTCTCTCTCTCTCTCTCTCTCCTCTCTCTCTCTCTCTTTCTCTTACTCTCTCTCTCTCTCTTCAGAGTTTTAGAGTTCTCTCTCTCTCTCTTTCTCTACTCTCCTCTCTCTCCTCTCTCTCTCTCTCTCTCTCTTCTCTCTCTACATCTCTCTCCTCTCTCTTCATTAGTTTTAGAGTTCCCTCTCTCTCTCTCTCTTCAGAGTTTTTATAGTTTCTCTCTCTCTCCTCTCTCTCTCTCTTCTCTCTCTCTCCTCTCCTCTCTCTCTCTCTCTCTCTCTTCTCTCTCTCCTCTCTCTCTCTCTTCTCTTTCTCTCCAAGTGTCCGATTTTCCTGCTTCCCGCTCCCCCCAGATGGAAATCCTGGCTTTAAAGTTGTGACTGAGTGCTTTGACTTTCCACTGGGAAAGCCTCTTCGATGCCTCGACTTAAGTCTTACACTGCCTCCTAGTACCTGACAGAACTTACTCTCCGGGGACAGGGAATCCTTACGCAGTACATTCTTTTCTTTCTTGCTCCTTACTTCCAATACTGAAAGACCCATGTTGGTGATTTTAAAAAAATCCTACTAAGGTAAGGTTATGTGTGAGTTAACATGTACAAGCGATTTTTTTTAAAGATAGGGAAATATTGTGACGCTCCATCACGAAATGATTCGCTAAGCACCTGACCCACTTTTCCCCTAGGAGCCATTTTAGGCAAGTGGGGGTCAGGTTGTCGATGTTGTTATTTTGATTCATTATAAAATTGTAGCCACTATTCTACCTTGTAATGATCTATCAAAGCATAATTTTGTTTCCTTTTGGTTGTAAACGTGTTTTAAAAAACATCCAAGCCCTCATTCTGACCACCTATTACGATGCTATACTTGTCAATTTCTTATTTTGTCATGTCCTGCTGTGTATCATTTCAGTTTGCAATAACTGTTTATAGAATTGTACGATTTTCAATCTGTTGTTTGTATTGAATAGCCTTTTTATTGTCGTTTAATAATGTTAGTAACTTAAAATTGACCTCTGGTGCAATGCGACTTATTATTTGGAGGAGCGTCACATATATAAACATGCTCTTAAGGTGAAAAACAAATTACACACATGAACTGTACATGCTTTCCCAAAGCAAGAGACAGCGTTTTCCACAGACAGGGCCAAAGGTCAGGTACAACCAAACTTCAGAGGAACTAGCATGTGGCAAAGTAATGCCATACTTAAGCTTTTTTGTTTCTTCTAAGTTTGTGTTCGTTTGTTTCTTTTTTGTTGTTGTTTGATTTCCTTGGTCTTATATTTCCATTACTTTTTAATTTTTTGTGGATTCGTTCGTTCTGTTTTTGTTGTTGTTTGGTTTTGAACTCATTACTAGTCCTGAGGCAGTGAGAGAGAGACGACAGAAGAAGAACCAACACACACACACACACCCACACACACACACACACACCACCACACACAACAGAAGAAAAAGAGAAGTCTCTAGATGCTTTCAAAAACAGAAATGGAAACAACATAAGTTGACTGCTGTGTGACTCGATGAATGTAATGTTCACACAAAACCCCGACAACATTCTCTCCCACAAAACTCTCACTTCTGGTCCAGCAATAGTCCTCTCCTCAGTACCATCCATCTTCTGCAGACGACCTACTTCTTAGAGGAGACAAGTGAAGCTTTTGACATACGTGGTCGTTGAGTAAACTTTTCTGAAGGTTTGGTGAATGTGTCCAGTCTAGTTAGTGGCTTTCCGTTCTCAAGTGTTGTCAGTGGCGAGTTGTTGAGTCGATGTTGTAACTGCTTGCTGCAGACTTCTGAATAATATAGGTAGGTAGACAGGCAGAGAAGGGGTAGAGTTAGGGGATTTGAAGGACATAACATAGAAGAAGAGACACATGCACACACACACACACACACACACACACACACACACACACACACACACACACACACACACACACACACACACACACACACACACACACACCAGGCAGAAAGAAATAGTGTGTGAAAGAGGGGCTCAAGTGAAGCTTTTGATATATGTGAACATTGAGTTAACTTTTCTGAAGGTTTGTGGGATTGTGTCCAGTCTAGTGGTTTTCCGTTCTTAAGTGCTGTCAGTGGAAAGTTGTGGTGTCAATGCTGTAACTGCTGCTGGAGACTTTTGGATAATACAGACAGTTAGAGAGGCAGACAGGCAGGCAGAAAGACAGAGAGCGAGAGAGAGAGACAGAGAGAGAGAGAGAGAGAGAGAGAGAGAGAGACAGACAGACAGACAGACAAACAGACAGAGAAGAGGTGGAGTGGGGGTATTGAATGAAATGAAAGAGGTCACACACACATATGCACATGCACACACACGCACGCATGCACTCACGCACACACACATTATTCATTTTATAAAAGAATTTAAAAAAAACACAAGAAAAACACACACACGCACACACACAAGTTTCTTACACATACACACACATGCATGCATGCACACACACAAACAAACAAACAAACACACACATACAGAGGAAAAAGAAAACCCTTTTAGATGCTTTCAAAAATATAGCAAAAATGGACACACAAATAAGTTGACTACTGCATTACCTGATGAATGCACTGTCATCCTTACAAAACTTCTCTCCCACAAAACTCTCACTTCTGGTCCAGCAATAGTCCTCTCCTCAGTACCACCCATCTTTTGCAGACGACCTACCTCTTAGAGGGGACAAGTGAAGCTTTTGACATACGTGGTCGTTGAGTTAACGTTTCTGAAGGTTTGGTGAATGTGTCCTGTCTAGTTAGTGGCTTTCCCTTCTCAAGTGTTGTCAGTGGTAAGTTGTGGAGTTGATGTGGTAACTGCTTGTTGCAGACTTCTGAATAATATAGGTAGGTAGACAGGCAGAGAAGGAAAGAGAGAGAGAGAGTGAGAGAGACAGAGACAGACAGACAGACAGACAGACAGACAGACAGAAAAGGAGTGGAGTTAGGAGTATTGAAAAACATGAAATAGAAGAGGAGACACACGCACACAGACACACATACACACACACAAACACAGAGAGAGAGAGACAAAGAGACAGAGACAGAAACAGAGAAGGAGGGGTGTTAGGGGGGAACAAAAGCAATAAGCAGGTATATATAGACCAGCAGCCAGACAGTTTGATGCAAAAAAAATGCATTTTCGAAATATCAAGTTAGCTTGTTTATTTTAAGAATATACTAGATTTCACATAAGTTTAACAAGAAAAGACACTAACAAAACTATAGCAAAGTGTTTTAACGCCAGCTCTAAAAAGAACCAGTTGTATATAATATACATAAACAAGAAAGAAACAAACATGATAAATACCAATAAGGTTTTCCCACAGCCAACTAGTAAGGTGATATGGGCGTTTTGTTCTGCTTTCTGGTTCTCACTACATCTCACGCTGGCATCTAACAGGGTGGACTTCTATGACCATGCAGTTTTGTCCTGAAAGCCAGCACACGACTGGCTATATCTGTTGGTAATGCCAAGTGAACTGACTTTACTCTTTTAACAAGAATGACCTTTTTGCCGTCATCGTTTTTCTTCAACTGCCCAGTTTGATGCAGCCTCGTGTGTCAAGAGGTGGCTAGGTTTGTCTCTTGGAATCAATGGGCGATAAGGAAGTGACATTGTGCAACGTCTGTGGAAGGTTTTATTGCAGTGTGCTTCCCTGTTGTCTTCTGCAATCATTCATATCAATAGACAGACAGACAGAGAAACAGAGACACAGTCAGACAGACAGAGAGACAGACAGATAGACAGATAGAAAGAAAGACAGACATAGAGACAGACAAACAGAGAAACAGAGACACAGTCAGACAGAGAGTCAGAGAGACAGAAAGACAGACAGAG
>CM054152.1:56628079-56630579 GCA_028751875.1 Rapana venosa | reverse complement strand
ACACAACATTCATTGTCAAAGCCACACAACATTCATTGTCAAAGCCACACAACATTCATTGTCAAAGCCACACAACATTCATTGTCCAAAACCACAGATCATTCTTTGTCAAAACCACACAACATTCATTGTCAAAGCCACACAACATTCATTGTCAAAGCCACACAACATTCATTGTCAAAACCACACAACATTCATTGTCAAAGCCACACAACATTCATTGTCAAAGCCACACAACATTCATTGTCAAAACCACACAACATTCATTGTCAAAGCCACACAACATTCATTGTCAAAGCCACACAACATTCATTGTCCAAAACCACAGATCATTCTTTGTCAAAACCACACAACATTCATTGTCAAAGCCACACAACATTCATTGTCAAAGCCACACAACATTCATTGTCCAAAACCACAGATCATTCTTTGTCAAAACCACACAACATTCATTGTCAAAGCCACACAACATTCATTGTCAAAGCCACACAACATTCATTGTCAAAGCCACACAACATTCATTGTTCATTGTCAAAGCCACACAACATTCATTGTCAAAGCCACACAACATTCATTGTCAAAGCCACACAACATTCATTGTCAAAACCACACAACATTCATTGTCAAAACCACACAACATTCATTGTCAAAGCCACACAACATTCATTGTCAAAGCCACACAACATTCATTGTCAAAGCCACACAACATTCATTGTCAAAGCCACACAACATTCATTGTCAAAGCCACACAACATTCATTGTCAAAGCCACACAACATTCATTGTCAAAGCCACACAACATTCATTGTCAAAGCCACACAACATTCATTGTCAAAGCCACACAACATTCATTGTCAAAGCCACACAACATTCATTGTCCAAAACCACAGATCATTCATTGTCCAAAACCACAGATGATTCATTGTCCAAAACCACAAATCATTCATTGTCCAAAACCACAGATCATTCATTGTACAAACCACATGTCATTCATTGTCCAAAATCACAGACCATTCATTGTTCAAAAATCACAGATCATTCATTGTCCAAAACCATAGATCATTCATTGTCCAAAACCATAGATCATTTATTGTTCAAAACAAAAGACCATTTGTTGTTCAGAAACACAGATCATTTATTTGTCCAAACCACAGATCATTCATTGTCCAAACCACATGTCATTCATTGTCCAAAATCACAGACCATTCATTGTTCAAAAACCACAGATCATTCATTGTCCAAAACCATAGATCATTCATTGTCCAAAACCATAGATCATTCATTGTCCAAAACCATAGATCATTCATTGTCCAAAACCATAGATCATTTATTGTTCAAAACAAAAGACCATTTGTTGTTCAAAAACACAGATCCATTATTTGTCCAAACCACATCCTGTATCCTCCTTTCGATTTATTATTCCTTCTCGCTCTTTGACTTCGCCGATTGTGCTACATTTGTGATTATTCAGCTCCGAAAAAAATAATGGCATGTGTGCCCCTTTAAGTCTATAAAATGGGTTTTTTTTTGGCTGCCTCATCTTCTGTGACGTCCCTTGTCCTGCTGTTTCCACGCCGCTCATTCCAATCTCCCCGACTACATCCATACCCAGATTTGTTATGTCTCATCCTCAGGGTCGGAAGTCCACAGGGAGTCCATCACTATCAGGCCGCCCTGGGGCCACCAGCCAGAGGGGCCCTGCACTGCTGCTGGGTCACTTTGGTGGTGTTCAGTGGTGCCTGTTCTGAGTTTAAGTCTATAAGCTTGATCTTTTCTTTTTTAGTATAACAAAGAGGACGGGGCTACTCAGCAGTCAGAGCAGTCGCTCTCCCCAAGCTAAAGTTAAAGCAGCGTAGAGCTTGGTTACCTCTTGGATGGGTAACCCGTTCGTGTGCCTTGGCTTCAGTACAGTCCCCCAGATCACCCAGCTGTAAATGGATACCTGCCCTCTTTAGGGTCAGGGAAAGTAAAGCAGCGAGGGAGAGGAGATGGGCGCCGCCCTCAATATGCTGGCCCCTGGAGAAGATGAGGTCTCTGATGCCTCGTTCTCTTACGAATGTATAGGTTATGGACACCCTAACCTTTATAAAAGAGAAGGAATTAAAGCAATGGCGGGTCTGTATTCAGTTTAACTTGGGGAAGTGGGGGGGGGGGGGGGGAGGGAATCAGTTTTAACTTCGATTTACCATGTACACAGACATGTGGATGTTTCCCAACCTTGGCTGGAGCTCAAGGATAACCTGTGTGTGTATGTGTTGTGTGTGTGTGTGTTGTGGTGTGTGTGTGTGTGTGTGTGTGTGTGTGTGTGTGTGTGTGTCGTTGTTTGTGTGTGTGTGAGTGTTGTGCGCGTGCGTGCGTGCGTTGCGTGCGTGTAATTTATATTTCTTTTATT
The DNA here is from genome assembly GCA_028751875.1 of Rapana venosa. Lineage (NCBI taxonomy): Eukaryota > Metazoa > Mollusca > Gastropoda > Neogastropoda > Muricidae > Rapana > Rapana venosa. The sequence continues at coordinate 56,628,188 of CM054152.1, read as the reverse complement.
TCGGAGACAATGAAATAAGCACTTATGCGCTTTTTTTTTTACATCCAGTCCTCACATGTATGCAGTTTTGTCAATTTTTGTCAACCGTTCCCACCGGCACACAATGGCC
>CM054152.1:56610579-56613079 GCA_028751875.1 Rapana venosa | reverse complement strand
ATGGCCACACACACATGAACTTATTAGGGTGTACGAGAAAATGACAGAATATTTAGACATGTGTGCATGCACACATACACATCCTGCTGCCCCCCCCCCCCCCCCCCCCCCCCCCCCCCCCCCCACCACACACACACACTCACATCCCTTCGGATGAACATAAACCGGGGCCCCGTGTGCAAACGCATGCAAAACATCTTGCGCACGCGTTAAATCCTGTTCCGCTTTTCAAAAGAGTAGGCCCTTGTGTGCCGGTGGGAACAGATGACAAAATTTACAAAACCGCATACACACGGGGACTGGATGTAAGAAAGCACATGAGTGCTTAGTCCATTATCCTAGATATAAAAGAATAAATAAAATAAATAAATAAAACATCCACCCCCACCCACACCTCCTCCTCCTGACCTCCTACATCTATCACCCCCTTCCCCCTTCATTCAAGAAACAAAGGACATAAACAGAAGCAGACTACACACCAGTACGTCTGTACACACCTTCAGTTTCAAATTACACTCACACGTCCGCAGACAGGACAGTGACACGGGTCCCTGACACACCCACACCCACACTGACACCTTAGCAGACACCTTAGACACCCCAGTGTGAGTACCCTGAGGTACATGTCTGACTGTGCTGCCTTGTCTGTCGGCTGTTGGTTACAGAAAGACTTAGGGGTAGTCTGGTAAGGAAACATTGTTTTTTTCTATAGTATGTAGCAGCCTACATTTTGTTAATGGTTTCATTGTTTTCATTAGCTGTTGATAGTATATAGTCTTTGTTTTCATTTTATATTCAAAGTGGTTTTGTTTTTGAACACATAAACCATTGTCTGCATTTAATAAAAATTCTTTGTGTTAAATGTAAACAGATACGAGGTAAACGCATAAATATGCACATGCACGCACGCACATACACATAACTCGAGGTAACACGAGTCCTTCAGATGAGACTTGAAACCGAGGCCCCGTGTGCAAACGCACGCAGAACATCTTGCACACACATTAAATCCTGTCCCGCATTTCATAAGAGTAGGCCATTATGTGCCAGTAGGAACAGATGACAAAATCTACAAAACCGCATACACACGGGGACTGGATGTTAAAACCCCCCACATAAATGCTTATTCCATTACTCTCGATATAAAAGGAAGGAGAAAACAGAAAAAATAACAACACACACACAAGATGTGGAAAGACAGAGTGAGAGATAGAGAGACAGACAGGTAGAAGGGAGAGACAGAAAGAGACAGAGGGATGGACAGACAGAAGTACACACACAGACACACACTCTACCGAGTTAGACATCGCTGGATAATGATATCTACTGGGCTGACAGGAACAGAGATAGAAATGGACAAAGGAGAAGGAAATAAGAAAACAAAGAAAACACAACTAGACGCACAGACAATTCAATTCACACCTCTTATACCTTAACCCTCTAGAACATCGCTCGTGCGTGCGGTGTGTGTGTGTGTGTGTGTGTGCGTGCATATGCTCAATGAGAGAGAGAAAGAGAAAGAGACAGAGGGAGTGTCTTGACAAGAGAGAGAGAGAGAGAGGGAGAGAGAGAGAGAGAGAGAGAGAGAGAGAGATAGATAGATAGAGAGAGAGAGAGAGAGAGAGAGAGAGAGAGAGAGAGAGAGGAGAGGGAGAGACAGAGAGATAATGTGTGTACAGTCAAATTTCTTTATTTTCTTAGGATAATGAATACACACTAAGACAGATATTGCTGAGACAGACAGATAGACAGTCAGAGAGAGAGAGAGAGAGAGAGAGAGAGAGACAGACAGAGAAACAGACATATAGACAGACAGAGACACACACAGACAGCAAGACACACCATGACCCACAGACAAGAGTACAGAGCCCTAAATAAAGTCTCAAATTACACTGACACCTCTGCAAACAAGATAGCGACACCCACACGCTAACACATGAATCAGCCGACATTATATATATATATATAGACACCTGTGTGGGCACTCTGAAATGCACCGGTCCCTGACACACACACACACACACACACACACACACACACACACACACACACACACACACACACACACACACATACACCACACATACACACACACACACACACACACACACACACACACACACACACACACACACACACACACACACACACACACACACACACACACCACACACACACTTCTTCCCACCCTAAGAGAGTAAGTAACTATGTGCAATCCCAATGAGAAATTTTAGCTACTACACAGACACAATTTCCTAATCTGGTTTGCCATGCTCTTATCTTTGGGGACAGGGGTAGCTCAGTGGTCAGAGCACTGACTTTCCCGGTTAAGCAGTATTGAGCTTGGCTACCAAAGTGGATGGGTGGCCACTTGCGTGCCTTGGCTTCAGTTCAGCACCCAGCTGTAAATGGGTACCTGCCCTCTTTAGGGTCAGGGAAGGTCAAGCAGAGAGGGAGAGGAGATGGGTGCCGCCCTCAATATGCTGGCCCCTGGAGAAGC
>CM054152.1:56593079-56605579 GCA_028751875.1 Rapana venosa | reverse complement strand
TCCTATGGAGTTAACATCAGTGCCGACTCCACTCTCCCCAAAAGTCCTTCAGATGGGACTATAAACCGAGGTCCCGTGTGCGAATGCAGGCAGAACATCTTGCACACACGCTAAAACCTGTTCCATTTTTTTTTAAGAGTAGACTATTGTGTGCCGTGGGGGGGGGGGGGGGGGGGGGGGGATGACAATATTTACAAAACTGCATACACACGGGAGGTGGATGAAAATAGTACACGAGTGCTTATTCCATTATCCTTGAAGTAAAAGAATTTAAAAAAACTAAAAAAATGAAAATGATAATGTGTAGGGAATTGGAATTCAAAGGCAAGAAAATGGGAATGAGACAGACACAACTGAGGATAAAAAATCCCAGCCATAACACAACAACAACAACAACAAGAATAAACAACAAAAGATGCGAAGAAGAAGCTGTGTCCATATTATTTCAACACAACCACAGATAAAACAATAACACCTACGCTCACACGTACTCAGACATTTCAAGCACCTTGAAATCCCCAGATAATGTCGCTGTAATTCTGACACAAATTGGTACTCTTATGTTGTCTGACTATACATGCTACCCTGGGTTTTCCATTTCTGTTTAAGCACATTAATATTCGTTTTAGTGTGGAGAGCGAGAGAGAGAGAGAGAGAGAGAGAGAGAGAGAGAGAGAGAGAGAGTATGCATACATCCATCGATACATACACACATTGTATGCATGCATACATACATAAAAACAAACAGAAATTACGCATAGAAAACACACAGACACACACAGACACATACACACACACACGCTTGCAGTCAAGCTTAAAGAAAACAAAAAGTACTCAGAAAAACAGGCCGATGACGTTATTGTTTGTGACGTTGGCTCTCGGTCAAAAAGAACAACGAAAGTCCATGGCCGTGGAAAAATAGATCTGGCAGCAAATAGCGATCTTCCTGTAGTGGTTCTTCTCCACGATTCCATCACAAATGGAGTGAATGGTCACCGATTGGGCCGTTCTTATGGTTTTACAACCATATCTCGTAAGGCCCACACAATCAAGGACCTGGGACAGTCGCTACAGTCAGCCCTCTCAGACAGTGAAAAGCCAGTGGATGGCATTGTTATCCACTGTGGAATAAATGACATTAAAAGTTCTGAGCCACAAGTAGCCTGTAAAAGCTTGGCAAAATACATCAGAATCATCTCCAGTGAACACCCCAAAGCAAGGATCGTTGTCAGTAAAATAGCGCCAGTAAAAGATCCACAGCTTAATTCAAAACGAGAAATTTTTAATGCATTTTTGAGTTCTGAGCTACTTGGGTTAAGCTCTGTCTCCTGTCTAGCTCACTCCAACCTGCACACGGACTCCAGGACTCTGAAGGATGGCCTTCACCCCACCAGGAGAGGGTCCAGCGTGCTGGCTGCCAACATCGGCAGACACGTCCGCCAACTCTTTTGGGAAAAGCCAAGAAGACCCTTCAGGTACAACAGACAACAGCCACCCAGGAATCATCAAAGAAATGCTGTGTACCCACCGTTTACTAGAAGCAAAAGCCCATGGTGGAATCTATACAACGTGTTAAGAGACTTTTAACTTTAAAGAAAAGGACAGAACCTGAGGGTATGTAGATCTGTGATCAATTTCAGAGCTATCGTGATTGATTGTTCTCTTGCCTATTGTAAAAGACTGTATTGTAGTTAGATATCTCGCAGGTGGGTTTTTTTTTCTGGTTTCATTGTATGTAATTATTTCTGACTTACATTTTCGTTTTCCCTTAGAACTTTTTATTTGTTTAATTATTTTTAAAACTGTGTTTCTATACAATCCTTTGTAAAAAACAACAACAACAACTTGTGACTTTATTTCTTATAAAAATGGTAAAAAAAACCTGTCCTTTAAAATTTTGCAATGGAACTGCAGATCTGTGACAACAAATTTGCCGTATCTTATTAAAACATCTTGCATCGTTTTAGATCTGAGGTTTTAGTCTTACAATCTTAAACTTTTCCCAGAAACCCGGATTTACCCAATCTCAATAATTTACTATTATCCCCCTATCTATGATCTGTTGCAAACGATGCTGAAAGATTCGGGTTTGCCATTATGTGCATTAAAAGGAGTGAATAATAAATGAATGTACCTCGCATTTTCCAACAAATGTACCGATCTGCACTCCTGTGTGCATGCATAAAAATCAGCAAAACTATAAATCTAAATGTTGTTTCGGTATATTTGCCAAAAAAGGCCCCAATGACAGCAATACAGAATGGTTGCGCACATTCCAGATTCCAATAAGAAATGGTTAATATGTGGGGATTTTAAGCACACTCCCCCTTCTGGATAAAAAACTGGACATCAGTAACAAGAAATCGATTTATCGAAAACGTAAATTGATTTTGTTGTTCTTACTTAATTTGATGGGTAACATTACAAGAATCCCAGATATTTCGAATCAGGACCTAGTGCTTTAGATCTATCTTTCATTTCTCCATCTCTTGTCACCATATGCGACTGGGAAATAAAAAAGTGATACAATGGGAAGTGTTCACTTTCCCATTGCTATCACTCTTAAAATGATACTTCTGTACGAAATGACAAAGAAAAAGATGTTATCCCAAAGTACAACTATCGTATGCAGATTGGAACAATTTTTAAAGAATTTTTGACACAAATTAATACTGAAAGTATCAAAAGTAATGATATTGATTATTTTTTATGAAAAATTTAAAGAATTATATTACAAGCAGCTGATAGTCTATTTTAAGTTTTCCCTCTGTAAAGTCTGAAAAGCACTCGGGAAATATATGGTGGAATTCTGCTTGTCAAAAGCTTTTCAATGACAAAAAAGCTGCTTTTTAAAACATACTTAAGAAACAAAACGCCAGAAAATCATTGTCTTATGAAAAAAGCAAAGCCCCTTTGTGATAAACTGTTGAACAAAGCAAACGTCAATTTTGGTCTACTTCTGCTTAAAAGGGAAGTTTACACACATAAGGATCTGCAAAAGGTATGGAAAAAAATTTAAAGATATGAAAAATGGGATTAAGTTCCTAACTGCCCTATAAAAATCCAGATAATGAACTTCCAACTAATTCAGAGAAAGCTGATACATTCATAGAAATCTTCACAGATTACAATGAGTGATAAAGTCTATCAGAAAAATGTAAAGTTTTATAGGGGAAAAAAGAAGCACAAAAGGATATGTAAAAAGATCCTGTAAAAAGATAAGTCATTATGTCAATGCTCCCCTAACGCTGCAGGAGCTTAAAGTGCCCTCCTATCTCTTGGGACAAAAAGAACATCAGTTGGCATAGAGCTGTTTCAAATGAATTATTGAAACAGCTGCCAGAAAATTGGATTATTATTATTATTGAATTGTTTCAAACCGGCTGGGTCTCGGGAGTAATTCCACGCATTTGGAAACACTCCATCTTAGTGCCAGTGCCAAAGCAGGGTAAACTTAAAAGTGATAAAACAGCTACAGACCTATCGCGTTAACCTAATACAGGAAAGCTTATGGAAAAAATCATTCTAAACCCCGATTAAATACATTATTGTGATAAATAAAACCAAAAAATTCCTCTTAGTCAAGGGTTTTCGAAAAAGGCGGTCCACAGCGATCATCTGATTAAGATCAGTACACAAATTAAACATCAGTTTGCTCGTAGGAAAAATGTACTTGCCACATTTTTTGATATAAAGAAAGCATATGATCAGGTCTGGCATGAAGATTATTGTTTAAGTTAAGTCTATTGGCTTATTGGCAATATCTATTATTATTTTTAAAGCCTTTCTTCAAAAAGACGCATACGGGCCCAAGTTGGAATTCCTATTCTACCTTACGTTTTCCCAACAATGGGCATTCCACAGGGATCATTTCATTGCTCCACATCTTTTAAAATATTCTTCTTTATGATTTCCTAAGTGTCTTCAAGTAATGCAACCATGTCCAGTATGCTGATGACATTTGTATGTGGATGAATTTTCTCAGTGAAAAAGAGAACTCAAAGAGACATCTAAATTATATGAAAAAAAACGGTATCAGATTGAGTGAACAAACTTAATGATCTATTATTTGAAAATGGTCTGTCACTATCTCCTGAAAAGACAAATCTCGTACTTTTCAGTAATGGTGCTAACTCACCAGATTCCCTGTTTTCCATATAGATGGAATATTTTAAACAAATAAAACCATAGTGAGTTTTTAGGGGTATATTTACGTTTTAAATTAACTTGGAATTATCATATTGAATATTTAAATACTAAAGCTAGGAGATGTCTAAACTTCCTGAAAGTTATTAGTAAACAAGTGTGGGCTCATGATGTAGTTGTTTTTAAAAAAATCTGGCGTTATCTTTAGTACGTTCTGGACTCATTTATGGTCAGGAAGCGTTTTTCAGTGCTCCTAAATATTTATTGCAAAAAATGAGAAGATTAGACTGAAAGGCTTTCGGTTAGCTCTAGGGGCCCTTTTCATGATCATCAATGGGTACTTATAAAGAGATAGGTATTTTGCCATTAGACAAAATATCGCAATGGCTTTGGCTAAATACCTCTTACGATGTTCAAAGCAAGAAACCAATGTGGACACCGAGATATGTACTAGATCTGATGTCAACTTTCCTAAAGAGCCCCGTTCTATTCGTTCTCTTAAACCCCTATTAGAACCTATACTTCTGAATTGTTTGATAAGGCAGAACTTGTCCTACAAAATTAACTAAATCAAAGATTAATGTCTCCCCTTGTCCCCCATGGGAGCTTCAGGGGAAACTAATTTTGATGTCAATTATTTTTCTCTAACAAAAAAAGGAAATGAAAATATTCTTAGTGCATCAGTTAAAAGAAATATATGCAAACTACATATCCAGAAACATCTAAAAATCTACACTGACGGTTCACTTTGAGCGACAATGAGGCGGGTGCAGCATTTGTCATCCCATTCTGAAGATAGAGAGATATTTTCTATTGGAAAAAATCGATCTATATTTACAGCTGAACTGTCTGCTATTTCGATGGTTTGTATTATCTTTAGATTTTCCGAAAGACATTTTTCAGATACTTTTCTGTGTCGATTCCCAAATCAGTGTTACTTGCATTAAAAAATTTCAGCTCAAAAGTGAGACAAGAGCTCATAAACTGAGATATGTCATTGATTCATTTTTGAATGGTAACGGGGTACTAATATAACTCTCTGCTGGATTCCTTCTCATTGTGGTATCACTTTAACGAAAAAGTTGGGCAGATTGGCAAATGCGGAGCAAAGCATGACAGTGGGTTTTTACAGCATAGATGTTCCTTTATCTGCTATGAGGGCTTTGCATATTGCAAAATGCATGCTGGAACACTTTAAAAGAAACTACAAGAAATTGGTTTTTCCTGGAATGATGATATTTCTCATTTTTTTATCTTATGATGATATCAAATGCCATAATTCACAAAGAATATAGAAACGTTGTATCACTTATCTACAGGTTTAAATCAATGCTTTTTAGATCTAAATTTTCAAATCCGCAAACTTGTATCTGTGGCGAAACTTTTACCCAACGCTCACGTTCTCTTACAATGTCCCCATCTAAAAACCTTTTTTCCCGTCTTCCCAGTCCGTTGCTTAAGCAAATTACTTAAAGACACCCCTTTAATTTAAAGATATTGTATTGTCATTAACTCATTGTCTATTATCAGATACCTATAGTACATTCTATTTTATTTAGTTGTAGAAATTGCAAAGTTAGTGTTCGAGCTGTTATTTCTATCTTTTCAAAGTTCTTTTTTTCGCTTTATATTATTAATATTTGTTATTTGTCAATGATTAGCTTTTATGCATCCCCTTACACCACACACACACCACACAAAAACACACACCACACACACACACACACACCACACACAACACACACACACACACACACACACTCTTTCCCCTCTGATATCACTGTTTAGTGGAAAGGGCGTTAAACTGAAAGAACTACTACTACTTACTACACACACAAAACCACACACACACCACACACACACACACACACACACACACACACACACACACCCCACACACACACTTACACAAGCCGAACATTCAAACTACAGAAAACTAAGGGCCAGCAAAGAAGCCGAACCCCACCCCCCCACCCCTCCCCCCATCTTTCCCCCTCCCCCTAACAACACCCCACACCCTCACCTCCACCACCCCCATTCCTCCACCCACAGTACCGAGAGATGTCGCAGAAGGGGGTCTGGGAAGTGGCATCAGTCAGGTGAACGGGATGGTGCCAGATGCCCAGTGACTGGCCTGACACTGTCCAGAATGGGGTGCCAGACCCCATGATTTCCACCCACATTTTTTTTTACACAACCCGCTGACGCGTCCCGAGGTATCGATCAAAAAATAAAAGAAAAGAAAAGGCTGTGTTGTAGCCAGAAAGTCTGGTTAAGGGTTTGCGTTAAGAATTGGTTTAGTTGTGGGATTTATTTATAGTCTTGGTGTTGATAAGGTTTAAGAATATCTAGGATGACAGTTTGTCCAAAAACCCAATTGAGGGATTGCATTAAGAATTGGTTTACCTATGGGTTATATAGTCTTGATGTTGACAGGAGTCATAAACAAGTATGACACTTTGTCCAAAAAAACTAGTTAAGGGGTTGCGTTAAGCATTGGTTTACCTATCGGATTTATAGTCTTGATGTTGACAAGGGTTATGAATATTTAGTATGACATTTTGTCCACAAAAAAACCAGTCAAGGGATTGCGTTAAGAATTGGTTTACCTGTGAGATTTATTTATAGTCTTGGTGTTGATAAGGGTTATGAATATTTAGAATGACGTTTTGTCCAAAAGCCCAATTAAGGGATTGCGTTAAGAGTTGGTTTACCTATGGTTATATAGTCTTGATGTTGACAGAAGTCATAAACATCAAGTATGACATTTTGTCCAAAAACCAAATTAAGGGATTGCGTTAAGAATTGGTTTACTTGTGGGATTTATCGTCTTGATGTTGGCAAGGGTTATAAATATCAAGTATGACACTTTGTCCAACAAACTTTTTAAAAAAATGGTGCACTTTATTGGTAAAAGTTGTGATAATGTGGTACTTCAGTATTATCATAAAGAAATTGTTGTTCTGAGATAGATGGCTTGATGAAAAAAAGCAAATGCATTGCTTATTCAATGTACCACCTGGAAAAAAAAATTGACTTGACTTGACTCGACTTGACAAACTAGTTCAGTTCAATTCAAACGCTTTATTATCTCATATGCAGAGAAATTCGTGTGGGTTACAACCCGTACATAAAAAGTAAGACTCCAAATATTTAAGTTGATCTAAAAGGAAAAGTCTAAATCCAAAACAAAGTAAACAACAACAAAAATCCACAAACAATAAATACACATCATCAAGACATGGCCTGTATACTAGTTTCTCTGAAAAAAACCCACCCCAGACATTCACAAACAAAATAAAGATTTTTTAAAGAAAGACAAACACTTTTCCAACCCTTGCCTTTCAAAAAACCCAAAATAGAATAAGCAGAAACTGGAACTTATGAAGCTGTGTGTAAAAAATCACATAAGATGGGCCAATAGTATAGTGTGGTTTCCATTACAAGTATTCTCAGCAGAAATGCACATATATATATATATATATATATATATATATATATATATATATATATATATATATATATATATATTGTTGTATTGTTCTTGATTATGACAGCTACATTAAGTAAGTTTAAAGCCAAACATGCTTTAAATAAGCTGTTTTAGGGCCGGTTGTGTGTGTGTGTGTGTGTGTGTGTGTGTGTGTGTGTGTGTGTGTGTGTGAGTGTATGTGAATGAGTGTGTGTGTGTGTGAGTGTGTGTGAATGAGTGTGTGTGTGAGTGTGTGTGAATGAGTATGTGTGTGAATGAGTGTGTGTGTGTGTGGATGAGTGTGTTTTTGTGTATGCGTGTATGTATGTGTGCATACGCGCACACGCCTGAAGTTTCAGTGTGAGTGCGTGCACACATGTGCATGTGCATTTCTGTGACTGTGTGTGGTGCACACACAAAACATTTTCCAAACGACCAACTTTTAAAGACTTCTACATAAGAAACAAAAAAGAGCTCAACAAGGAATTATATTAGTACATAAATGACAAGAGACATACATCTTTTTCTATTCCAAATGAACTCTCTCACTGCAAAGACCCTAACACAAAATAGTCCCTGTCTGGTATCCTCAGATGTCGCATTTCATCCGACTTTTCTGCACTCAAAGACAAGCAGTTTTCATTTACAGACTCTCAGGGTCAGACAACAGGATTCGTGTCTATAACCAGGCAGTCGTCCTTAATAGACGTCAGCGTCAAAGACTCCACCATGCTCATGATAATATTATAGCTTGGTGGCAGTTTTGAGGTTGCTGTGGTCCGTTCCATTAACAGTATGGCAGAGTTGATTCAACAGCGGTAGGTATCTTAGGAGTCCCTGTCATACACCTTACAACTTTCAAACTTTCTTTCTTTCTTTTTCTTTTGTTTTCTTTCCTTTTCTTTTCTTTCCTTTCTTTCTCTCTTTCTTTGTCTCGTTCTCTCTGACTTTCTGTCTGTCTGTCTGTCTTTCTTTCTTACTCTCTTTTCTCTCTCTTTATTTGTCTCGTTCGCTCTGTATTTCTGTTTGTCTGTCTGTCTGTCACTCTCTTTCTTCTTGATTTGTCTTTATTTATTTTCTTTTTTTTCCCTTTCTTTCTTTCTTTTTCTGTTTCTTTCCTTCCTTCCTTCGTTCGTTCTTTCTTTGTTTCTTTGTTTGTTTGTTTGTTTCTTTCTTTCTTTATTTCTTTCTTTCTTTCTTTCTTTCTTTCTTTCTTTCTTTCTGTCTTTCTTTCTGTCTGTCTGTATGTCTGCCTGTTTTTCTTTCTATTTATCTGTCTTTCTGTCTTTCTTTCTTTCTTACCCTGTTTTTCTCTCTCTTTCTTTGTCTCGTTCCCTCTGTATTTCTGTTTGCTTGTCTGTATGTCTGTCACTAACACACACTCTCTCTCTTCTTGATTTGTCTTTCTTTGTTTTTCTTTTTTCCCTTTACCTTCTTTCTTTCTGTCTTTCTTTCCTTCTTTCTTTCTGTCTTTCTTTCATTCTTTCTTTCTGTCTTTCTCTCTTTCTTTCTGTCTTTCTTTCCTTCTTTCTTTCTGTCTTTCTTTCATTCTTTCTCTCTTTCTTTCTTTCTTTCTTTCTTTTTTTCTTTCCTTCTTTCTTTCTTTCTTTCTTTCTTTCTTTCTTTCTTTCCTTCTTTCTTTCTTTCTTTCTTTCTTTCCTTCTGTCTTTCTTTATTTCTTACTGTCTTTTTCTCTCTTTCTTTGTCTAGTTTTCTCTGTATTTCTGTTTGTCTGTCTGTCTGTCTGTCTGTCTGTCACTAACACACTCTCGCTCTTCTTATTTTGTCTTTCTTTGTCTTTCTTTTCTCCTTTCTTTTTCCCCTTTCTTTCTTTCTTTCTTTCTTTTGAGCTGTGTGACTAGTAAAATTTTAATGAGAGAAGTTGTGTAGTCAGTATTCTCTTTTCCTGCTTCTGTTTTCTACTTTTTGCTGGATAAAAAATCAGAAACCGAAAGAGACATAGAAACACACACATAAACACACACAAAGTACAGACACACACACAGAGTACACACATAGACTACACAGACACAGACACAGATACAGACACAGGCACACACACACACACACACACACACACACACACACACACACACACACACACACACACACACACACACACAGCATCTTGCGCATACTTTTAAATCCGTTCCGCTGTTTGGAAGAGTAGACCATTGTCTGCCGTTGGGAACTGATGAAAACATTTAAAAACCTGCATCCACACGGGGACTGTATGTAAAAAGTACATGAGTGTTTATCCCATTATCCTCGAAATAAAATAGTGGAATAAAGAATAAAACACACACACAAACACACGCGCGCGCGCACACGCACATACACACACACACTAACACATACAGTACACATTCACACACTCCACTCAGTCGACACAGTCGACACACACACACACACACACACACACACACACACACACACACACAACACACACACACACACACACACACACACACACAACCACACACACACACACACACACACTCAAACACTACACACACACAGAGACATAGACACCCACACACTCACACACTTCACACAGTACACTCACACCACACAATCACAAACACACACACACAGAGTCCACACACACTCTACACATACACATTCCACACACACACAAACACACACACACTCCCCCCCCCCCCCCCCCGCGCACACACACACACACACACACACACACACACACACACACACACACACACACACTTACACTGAAGCTGTATATCCAGAAGATACATGGCAATCTCTGTACAGAGATCTCGCAGTCTGCTTCCTCTGGGGACTTTAGGTCAGACTGTTCAACTGGTTTGTCCTTTGTTACCTACCATCATCCCCACTTCAGTGTTGGCAACCTTCTCTCTATCTCTCTGCCTCTGTCTGTCTGTCTGTCTGTCTGTCTCTCTCTCTCTCTTTCTCTCTCTCTCTCTCTGTTTCTCTGTGTCTCTGTCTCTGTCTCTTTCTCTCTTTTTTATATCGAGGATAATGGAATAAGCACGTATGTGCTTCTTTACATCCAGTCCCCGTGTGTATAAAGTAAAGTAAAGGACTCCCATAACCTATAAGGTCGTAGGGGAGCGAGGCGTCAGAGACCTCACTTCTCTAGGGCCAGCATATTGAGGGCGGCGCCCATCTCCTCTCCCTCGCTGCTTTACCTTCCCTGACCCTAAAGAGGGCAGGTACTCATTTACAACTGGGTGAACTGGGGGAACTGTACTGAAGCCAAGGCGCGCAAACAGTCACCCATCCAAGTGGTAACCACGCTCGACGCTGCTTAACTTGGCTGGGGGAAAGCGAGTGCTCCGATCACTGAGCTATCCCGTCCCCGTGTATGCGGTTTTGTAAATTCTGTCATCCGTTCCCACCGGCACACAATGGCCTACTCTTACGAAAAGCGAAACAGGATTTGACGTGTGCGCAAGATGTCCTGCGTGCGTTCGCACACGGGGCCTCAGTTTATAGTCTCATCCGAAGGACTTTGGGGGAGAGTGGAGTCTGCACTGATGTTAATTCCAGGGGAAAGTATCCCCCTTGAACGGGAATCGAACCCGGGTCGTCAGATTGCCAGCGCAATGTTCTAACCACTAGGCTATCCCGTCCCCCTTTCTGTGCGCGTGTGTGTGTTTCTATGTGTGTGTTTGTGTGTGTTTCTATTTATTTTTTATTTATTTAATTCTTTTATATCGATGATAATGGAATAAGCACGTATGCGCTTTTTTACATCCAGTACCCGTGTGTCTGCGGTTTTGTAAATTTGTCATATGTTCCCACCGTCTCACAATGGCCTACTCTTACGAACAGCGGAACAGGATTTAACGTGTGTGCAAGATGCGCAAGATGTTCTGTGTGTGTGTGTGTGTGTGTGTGTGTGTGTGTGTGTGTGTGTGTGTGTGTGTGTGTGTGTGTGTGTGTGAGTGTGTGTACTCTGTGTATATGCAAAACTCAGACAGTTAGATTCACACAAGCGGACAGCCATACATCTTCAGTACCTTGGGTCATATCTATGGAAGAAAATGACTTGCGGGAAATGAATGACTTTGGTGGTGCTCATTTGTCATGGTAGATACCATCACTGGGCTTCAGTGTGTGTGTGTGTGTGTGTGTGTGTGTGTGTGTGTGTGTGTGTGTCTGTGTGTGTGTGTCTGTGTGTGCGTGCGAATGAGATAGAGGAGGTAGGGAGAGAAGGAGAGAGGGAGAGAGAGAGAGAGAGAGAGGAGAGAGAGAGAGAGAGAGAGAGAGAGAGAGAGCGAGAGCGAGAGAGAGTGAAAGAGACAGACAGACAAAGACAGACACAGACAGACGGACAGAGTGACAGAGACAGAGAAGCAGAGAGAGAGGGAGACAGAGAAATAGAGACAAACAGAGACAGAGATAGGCATACATACAGAGAGTAGAAGGAATTAGAGACAGACAAAGAGTGACAGAGTAGAATCTTTGGAATGTTCTCAACAATTTTTGAATGCTCTAATGATCCATACTAAAAAACTTTACATATCAATCAAGATAAGTGGACAAACTAGATAGGCCTTTTTGGAATACGTCTGCCAACCACACCATTGACAAGCCATTTTTGTCCATTTTTCAAATGAGTTTTCGAAACCATTGAAATAAGTTTTTGTTTTTTTTCCTTTAAGAAAACCTTTTATGCATTTAGAGAGCTGTGTTCAGTTTATAAAGAGATATCTATCTGCAGTCTCAGTCTAGTCAATCCGCGATGGCATTCTATACAAATCTAGTCTGAACCCGATGACATTTGACTCTTTTTCTCTTCCTTTATCAGCATTGAACGG
Source organism: Rapana venosa (assembly GCA_028751875.1). Classification (NCBI taxonomy): domain Eukaryota; kingdom Metazoa; phylum Mollusca; class Gastropoda; order Neogastropoda; family Muricidae; genus Rapana; species Rapana venosa. The sequence goes on along the minus strand of CM054152.1, from coordinate 56,593,156 downwards.
GATCTCGACACTCAAGATAAACTAGTTTGCCCAAGCCTCATCTGACAAAAATTAGATTGAATTAATCTGCACTGCCA
>CM054152.1:56585579-56588079 GCA_028751875.1 Rapana venosa | reverse complement strand
TGGCGCTTGTAGTTTTCTTTCCTGTGTCTTGATTGCAAAAGGATAAACAGCAGGTTGGAGGTTTCACGCGGTATCAACGATGTCTACACACACGGACAGAACAATAGTTGTTTCTGCTGAGTAAAACAGTGGCATGAGGTTTATCGTAAAGGGTGGGGGGAATGGGAGAAGGATAGCCTAGTGGTTAAGCTCGTAGTTTGGTGGCCTGGGTTCGAGCCACCCCTATTTATTTATGTTATTTATTGATTTATTGATTGATTTATTTATACCACTTTAAGTCACGGCAGATTTCTCTGCGTGAAATTCGGGCTGCTCTCCCAAGGGGAGAGCGCGTCGCCACAGAGCAGCGCCACCCATTTTCTTTTATGTTTTCTGTCTACAACTGCATGTTTCCCTATCAGTGTGGCTTTTTTCTACATAATTTTGCCGGAGACAACCCTCTTGTTGCCGTGGGTTCTTCTACGTGCGCTAAATAATGTTTGTGTAACACACGCTACCTCGGTTTATCATCTCATCCGAAAGACTAGCGCCCAGACCATCGCTCATGGTCTAATGGGTGGGAGGAAAAAGTTTCGGGTCCAAACGGGATACGAACCACCGGACACTTCCGACCCGGACTTTTCGCTTTCTAGACAGGCGCGTTACCTCTAGACCACCGATCCATTTGAGGGAAGTTTTCCTTAGAGTTAGCATCAGTGCCGACTCTCCACGCCTAAAGTTCCTTTGGATGAGATTATAAACTGAGGTATTGTATGCCGAATGCATGCAGAACATCTCGGGCGCGCGTGAAAACTGGTTCCGCCTTTCAGAAGAGTAGGCCATTTCGTATTAGGAGGAACGAATGAGAAATTCTTCGCACAAAACAGACACTTAAACTCTGGTGTCTGGCTTAGGAATGATCCCCGAAGTCAAAGAATGGCTACCTTCATGGTGGGTAAGAACGGTCTCATACACACAATCTCACCATTGGTAAACCTAGGAGATTTAGCCAAGGAACGAAAAAATAATCTGTCTTATCCTCGCAGACCTACTGAGCTCACGTGGTTGTTCCTGTTGCAATGTTGTTCTTAAATGTTGAGCCATGTCAACAAAGAACTGTGAAATCATATCATGAAAATGGTCTAGCAAAAGGTATGGAGATATCTAAAAGTATTACACGCACAAAGCACAGCATCATTACTGAATCCATCAACAAAATCAACGTTTAGTATATTTTGCAGTCTGCATTTTTTAAATTCATGCAAGCTAACTAACATGCAGGATCTTTCCAGAATGTAGGCACTATTCCACAGACAGATATACAGACAGGCAGATACACAGACACACACACAGTCCTTCGGATGAGACTATAAACCGAGGTCCCGTGTGCGAATGCACGCAGAACATCTTGTGCACACGTTAAATCCTGTTCCGTTTTTCGGAAGAGTAGGCCAATGTGTGCCGGTGGGAACAGATGACAGAATTTGCAAAACCGCATACACACGGGGACTGGATGTAAAAAAGCACATAAGTGCTTATTCCATTATCCTCGGTATAAAAGAATAAAATAAAAATAAAAAAAAAAAACACTTAAAAAACTGGGAAAAGGGGTCTGACCCAACACACCACACACACACACACACACACACACACACACACACACACACACAAAACACACACACACACACACACACACACAACACAACGCACACACACAGGTTTTGACTTTGACTTTGACTTTCACACACTCACTACAACACATACACACACTCCCCCCAAAAAAAACAAAAAAACCACCCACAACCCCCCCCCAAAAAACCCCCCAACATACACACACTTAAAGAAAACTGATGTAAAAAAAACCCCGTCTGACCCAATCCACACACACCACAGTTAGCGCTAACTGAAATACCGCACGCTGAAAGGCACTATCGATCCGTATAGACACACACACACCACACACACACACACACACACACACACACACACACACACACACACACACACACACACACACACACACACACCACACACACACACACCCATCCTTCTGGCATCATCCTATCTGCCTCCACAGCCAAGGTCAACACCACCAGTATCCAACTGTCACATCCACACACTGTAATTTCTCTGTCTGCAAACCCCTGTGGTAAGGTGGCTGTGTTTCTGTAACCAGCTAGCTAAATTGTAGCCTAGCCTAGCAGGGTTGGTTGCTTATGAATATCGAATCAGGTTGGATGATAAGGGTTGAGACATCGTCAGCAAAGTAATTGTCAGACAGGGTGATTTAGTTTCTGTCTGTAAACCAGTGCGGGGTTGTGTGTGTTTGTGTTTGCAGACTAGCAAAAAAAAAGAGTGATTATGTTTAAACTGCGAAATTGGAGAAATTCTAGATTGTTATGTCTACTGCTTGTTTCTGTCAAAAGTGTGTTAGTTTTGTGCTATTGCCAAAGAGCGTAACATCAACTGTGTTATACATTTCCGACAGTTTCGATCATAGTGGTTAGCACGTGAACATACA
>CM054152.1:56540579-56553079 GCA_028751875.1 Rapana venosa | reverse complement strand
ATATAAAATGTAGCTTTCTTGTGTCTTTTCGAGATAATGATACTTATCAATGTGCCTGTCGGTATTGTAATTGCCCTTTATGGGATGATTAAAGTGTGTTTGACTTGACTTGGCTCATCCTTTTCTTTCTCTAAACCAGAATGGTTGCGTTAGTGTGTGTAGCCAGCAAGAAGGGAAATAGTCTCTCTCTGCACATTTCGTTTTTAGCAAGGTATTCAAAATAGTTTAGTTGATGGTTTTCTTTGAGATTTTTTTTACTTTCATTAGGATAATTCCGATTGGCACCGCGTATGATTTGTTTTTGCTAATTATAACATCCTTCATTAATGTTTCAGTGGTTACCTGCGCTAGTTTTCCTCCACTATCAATTCTGCATTGGCGATTGTTGTTTCAAGTATTTAACATGCTTCTTTTAATTGTGTATTTATTTATGTATTCATTTATTCATTTATCCATCTATTTATTGATTTATTTATTTTATCTCTCAACTGGTTGCCTGTACCACCGAAAGTAAATTATAAGATCAGTACCCTCTGTTACAAATGCCTCAATAAAACAGCACCTTCCTACCTCTGTGAATGTCTTGACCTGTACACTCCTTCTCGTTCCCTCCGCTCTGCTGCAGATACCTTGTGCTTAAGAATAACTAGATGCAACCAGTCCACCGTTGGCCGTCGCTCTTTCTCTGTTTCTGATCCATTGATCTGGAATGACCTCCCTCTCTCCCTTCGCCAAAAGCCTTCTTATGACGCTTTTAAATCCGGCCTCAAGACACATTTATTTCAAAGCTAAGATTCTCCCCTCTTGTTCCATTTCATTTTTTTCCCTGCCCTCAACAGCCCAAACCCCATCACCCTGCCAGAGAGTAAATCTTAGTGTGTGTGTGGGTGTGCCTGTGTGTACGTGCGTGTGTGTAAGTGTGTGTATACATTTGAACTTGTAAAAACAACGCCTTACAACCTGTTAATTGTAACTCGCTGCATGTGAATGACTAGGATGAATGAAAGCGCTTTGATTTCTTTTGTTGCGAGATATAGCGCTATATAAATTCCATGTATTACTATCATCATCATCATCATCATCCTCATCCTCATCCTCCTCCTCCTCCTCTTTCGAGGATAATGGAATAAGAACTCATGTGCTATGTAACTTACAGTCTCCGTGTTTATGCAGTTTTGTTAATTATGTCATTCACTACATTCAATATAATCTGCTCACTAAGGGAACGGAAAATGAACTCGGCTCTAAAAAAGATTCAATTCCAATGACTCAGTCATAATTATCTTTATTTCAATGCTTTCTTGCAATGGAGTATCACTACTGAGTTTGCTTGATTTGCTTGATTTGCTTGTTTTACAAGATTCAGCGTTTTATAAATACCATGTTATCATTATTACTATTATTATTATCGTTGTTATTGTTGTTGATACTACTACTACTACTACTACTACTGTTATTATTATTATTATTATTTTTGTCGTCGTCGTCGTCGACATCACCATCATCATCATCATCATCATCATCATCATCATCATCATCATCATCATCATCATCATCATCATCATCTCATCATCATCACTTGATTCACCTGTCTACATAACGTGATAGACATCAGCGCAGTCTCTGTATCTTGTTTTCACTTCCACGTATAAGGTTCCAGGCCTAAAACCTCCTTAGTTGCCACCTACACAGGATTCTGAATTCATAAAACTACTTATTCAACAGCTTTTTCCAGCATCAACACTTAGCTATGTGTTAATCAAATGTGTATGTTTGTCCGTCGTGTCCGACGATGACCCCAGGGCTGCAGCACATAAGGACTGTGCGAGTCAAGCCTCCTAGTCAGAGAGTCTCATAGTCGATCCCTAAAGACTAAGCTGTAAAGTGGAATTCCATGAGTGGGAAAGAAAGGCACTGGTCATACAGCCTCTCACCTTGCTGTTGCCCCCAGCGTCAATGGTTTAATCAAGAACTGTGATAAAGCCTAGGAGCTGACGGCGTTCAAACAGGTATGCACTCAAATACGAATAAAGATTTTGACATATGTTGCTGTCATTGTTCTGGTTGTGTATTTCCAAAGTTAACATCCGAGGCTCTCCCAAACTGTGCGCACTGCTTCACTCATCCCATTCGGAAATTCCTGAGGGTCAGTAAGTATACACTGGATAAGAAGTTTGCATGTATGGCTCTTTTTTAAATGCCTTGCAACACAGGCAGTCACACACGGTGTGGTTTCAGGTATGACAGATTGTGTAGTATAAAAAAACACCCCAAATACAGTTATAACTAACGCCCCTCAATACACACACACACACACACTAACCCCTCTCCACCCCCACTAACCCCCACCCGCACACCCACTCCCTACTCCCCACCCACACACACACCTCCACACCTCCCCCCCCCAAACACTCACACTTACCCACTCCACACACACATGAACACACACATACACACAAACATCCCTCCTCCACAACACACGTACACACGTACACACGTACACACACACACACCACACACACACCCACACACACACAACACACACACACACACACACAACACACACACATACACACACCCTTTACACTGCCTCCCTCCCCCCCCCACACCTCCAACAAAAAACAACCACCCCACTCAAAAATCCTCCACACACAAAAAAAGACAACTACAAACAGTACCACATCCATTTTCCTCGAAATAAAAAAAAAACACCCAACAACAAAAAACAAAACCAAAACTTCACTAAAAAGAAGCCACACTTTTAAAAACAAAAAAAGAGGCACCTGCAACTTTGAATCAGGGTGATTGAATTGCCCACAAGACTGGCCCGCTGTCTCTGTTCAATCTTCCTATCGACCATTGGCTCCTGCTAAAAGACAGCCATAGCCATCAGTGCTGCCGACATCCTAAAGATGGTGTCAGCCTCTTCTGCATGGCCACGCTGAATTAAATTATTACATCACAGCGGTTCACTTTTTCACTAAATTGGTGGGGTTTCTTTGTTTTTGGTCATGATGCCTGACACATGAAAATTATGTGATGTTAGTCTTCACATAGTTATCGTTTTGTTTGTGTGCTTTTTCTGACAATGTCTGTTTTTGTCTCTGAATCTTTCTTCCTTTCTCAACCCCCCCCCCCCCCCCCGCCTCTCTCTCTTTTTGTCTCTCTGTCTCTTCCTCTTCATCTGTCTCTGTTTTTTTCCCTTTGTCTCTCTGCCTCTCTCTGTCTATCTTCCTTTCTCTCTCTATATGTCTCTATCTGTCTCTCTTCCTCTCTCTCTTCTTCTGCCTTTGTCTCTCTCTCTGTCCCTCTCCATCTCTGTGTCTCTGTTTCTCTCTGTGTGTCTGTGTCTGTCTGTCTGTCTGTCTCTGTCTGTCTGTCTGTCTGTCTCTCTCTCTCTTTCTCACTCTCTCTCTCTCTCTGTCTCTCTCTCTACCTGTTTCTCGTCATAGTATAAAACAAATCAAGAGGATACACTGACTGATGCAAAATATGTACCATCATCAGGACTTTGGTATGAATACCGTAAGCAAATAAACTCGAAACTTCAACGGTATTTATTGCAACATACTTCATAGTGGCTTGCTCCTTATCTAGTTTCTTTTTCATGAAAATATCCAGACTAACAATAAGTCTAAGCTAATCGGAAAATTTTTAAAACCAACTTAAAAACAGCTTCTGACAGATAAGTACATAAAACAATTTTATCAACTACTAGAGCTTCAAAATCGGTCATGAAAACTTACATTATTCAACCCCCGCAAAAATGCACCAAGTTTAAGACAGTGACAGATTCTGTAAACTTTTTCTGGGCATTTCTTGCTTATCCGCAGTTAACCTGCAGACAATAAACAGAACCGCGAGGTGTTAGGAATAAAGGTTCTCTGGGGAACAAAAGGGATTCAGTTAAGTTGATGAAACATTCTGTCTTGTGAGACCCAACCCATCCGCCTTCCCCCCTGCCCCCAGTTTCTAACCCAAGCCACAGCCAATCACTAAGGGAGACATTCCAGAGAGAGAGAGAGAGAGAGAGAGAGAGAGAGAGAGAGAGAGAGAGAGAGAGAGAGAGAGAGAGAGAGAGAGAGAGAGAGAGGGAGACAGACAGACAGACAGACAGACAGACAGATACAGAGAGACAGAGCTACTGATATTTTTATTTATCTTATTCTTTTATTTCGAGGATAATGGAATAAGCACTCGTGTGCTATTTTTTACATCCAGTCCCCGTGTGTATACAGTTTTGTCAGTTTCGTCATCCGTCCCCACCGGCGCACATTGGCCTACACTTCCGAAAAGCGGAATGGGTTTTAACGTGTGCACAAGATGTTCCACGTGCGTTCGCACACTAGGTCTCTTTTTATAGTCTTATCTGAAGGACTTTTGGGGAGAGTGGAGTCGGCACTGATGTTAACTCAAGAGGAAAAATCCTCTTGAATGAGAATCAAACCCGGGTCAGCAGATCACGAAAATATAACTCTGACCACCAGGCTAGAGAGAGAGAGAGAGAGAGAGAGAGAGAGAGAGAGAGAGAGAGAGAGAGAGAGAGGAGAGAGAGAGAGAGAGAGAGAGACAGACAGACAGACAGAGAGAGAGGACAGAGAGATACAGATAGGGACAAAGAGAACAATAGAGACAGACAGACAGACAGAGACAGACAGAGAAAGAGAGAGAGAAAGAGAGAGAGAGAGAGAGAGAGAGAGAGAGAGAGGAGAGAGAGAGAGAGGAGAGAAGAGGAGAAGAGAGAGAGAGAGAGAAGAGAGAGAGAGAGAGAGAGAGGGAGAGAGAGAGAGAGAGGAGAGAGAGAGAGAGAGAAAGAGAGACAAACAGACAGAGAGAGTTCAGTGGGTTTCTTGGTCACATTGGAATTAGCCTTAAATACATATATGTGTGGCATCGCATGAAAATATCCAGTTTTGTGGAAAACGTCTTCCGTTCTCTGCTCTGTAAAATAAAATTAGCCAGGTCACAATCTTTGTGTATCTGTGTGTGTGTTTGTATGTGTGTGTTGTGTGCGTGTGTTGTGTGTATGTGTGTGTGCGTCCGTGTGTGCGTGTGTGCACGTGTTTAACTGTAAGACTGTTCTGCTTATTTCACTCCTCTAACCTCTCCCCCTCTCCCCCCCCCCCCTCGTCAGAATAAACGACTCTGATTTTTGGGGGGAGATTTATCAGCACTAGAATGACAAAAGCACACATCTTTTTCATGAAGTCTGTTACATAATGTCTATAAGTCTTTGTCTCAACTATACTCTCTCTCATCTCTCTCTGTCTCTCTCTCTCTCTCACACACACACACAGCCACACCCAAATACCCACCTACCCCCCCACCCTACCCTACCATCCACCCACCTACACACACACCCACATACAGATGAGACTATAAACCGAGGCCCCGTGTTCGAACGCATGCGCACACGTTAAATTCTGTTCCGCTTTTCGGAAGAGTAGCCGTTGTGTGCTGGTGGAAACAGATGGCAAAATTTACAAAGCCGCATACACACGGGGACTGGATGTAAAAAAGCACATGAGTGCTTATTCCATTAACCTCGATATAAAAGAATAAATTAAATTAAACATTGAATTAAATTAACACACCTCTACCACCCACACCCATCAACACGCACATACATAACTCCTTCTTTCACCTCAAAACGCCCCTTACAAGTTAAACCTCATAATCAACAAAAAAAAGAACGAAAAAGGCAGACCCAATCAACAAAGAAACAACAACTGGACAATCGCATTTTGCTCTGAGCACAAAAGCCTCTTACTTGGGGGCCTACAATTTGCATTCAGTTCAGTTCAGCATATTGCTCCTGCCTGCCAGCTATCAGATTGTTCACGCCTGTCAGTGTCAATAAAGCAACGTCTGTCAGTGCTGCAATAACAGAGGGTACTGTGAGGCCAGGTTTGAGTGCAGCATCCTCTATGATCATTGTTTATGCTGCGCGTTGTGTTGAGAAGTAAAAAGGAATTTTGTTTTTGCTTTTTAGCTAAGTGAGTTACATGCCCTATCTGAAATGTGTATGGGGGTGTAGGTGGCAGGAGTGTGAGTGTGTGTGTGCGTGTGTGCTTACCTTTTTATTTTTATTTTTTTATTCCGAAGATAATGGAATAAGCACTGATGTGCTTTATTATCCAGTCCCCCTGTGTATGCAGTTGTGTTCCTACCAGCACACAATGGCCTATTCTTCTGAAAAGCAGAATGGGTTTCCACGTGTGCACAAGATGTTCTGCGTGCGTTCGCACACAGGACCTCGGTTTATAATCTTATCCAAAGGACATTTTGGGGAGAGTGCAGTTGGCACTGATGTTAACTCCTGAGGAAAAATCCTCTTGAATAGGAATTTCAATCCGGGTCAGCAGGTCATTAGCGCATCACGCTAACCACTGTGTGTGTGTGTGTGAATGTCAGCGTGTGTGTGTGTGTGTGTGTGTGTGTGTGTTCATGGGTGCATGCGGGCATGCCTGTCTTTGTACATGCATGTGTATGTGTGCACCTGTGTATTTGTGTGTATGTGTTTGTGTGCATATGTAGGTTTGTCTCTGTCAGTCTAATTCTCTCTCTCAGACTTTTGCCGCATAGTTTTCCTGTCTCTGCTTTTCTCTCTTCCTCTCTGTCTCTCCATCTCTCTTTCTTTCTCTCTCTCTCACACACGCACACTCACACACGCACACACACACTCTCTCACTCTAACTTCTTCTTTTACCACGTTGTGCTCCCCCCCCCACGCCCCCCAACAAATAAATCACATAAAAAGAGACAAGAGACAGTTCTGTCCGGCAACAAAAATATTGCTGGACAATCGCATTTTGCTCTGAGCACAAAAGCCTCTTACTTGGGGGCCTACAATTTGCATTCAGTTCAGTTCAGCACATTGCTCCTGCCAGCTATCAGATTGTTCACGCCTGTCAGTGTCAATAAAGCAACGTCTGTCAGTGCTGCAATAACACAGGATACTGTGAGGCCAGGTTTGAGTGCAGCATGCTCTATGATCATTGTTTATGCCACGTGTTCTGTTAAGAAGTAAAAAGGAATTTTGTTTTTGCTTTTTAGGTAAGTGGGTTATACACTGTTTTTGGAATGTGTGGGTGTGTGTGTGTGGGATGGGGGTTGGGGGTAAGTGGTTGGGGAGAGAGAGTGTGTGTTTGTGTGTGTTAGTGAAAATGTCTTAGACAGACAAACTTAGAGAAATAGAGAGAGAGATAGATAGAGAGATTGAGACAGAGAGAAAACAACATAGAGTGTGAGATATGTCCAAATGCAAACAGATCACTGCACTCCAGATGCACTAGTATATATTAATAATTTACAGACAAGCAGCTGAATCAACAAACCAAAGGCAACAAAACATTCTGTGAGCCAAACAACATTGCCATTTATCAAAAGAAGAAAAGTTCTGAGGCCTAGCCTACATAGAAATGTTGTTATATACTTGAGAACTTTCTAGTGAAAACAACCTGCGCTCTCCTTTACAATCAAGAAAAAACCAGATTTTAATCAAGTCAGGAGTGCAGCTCACTAAAAGGTAAGGCACTGAAAAGAGCTTTACAAAACATTCACCCAGAAGAAACGGGGCCAGGAAAGTGGACAGATAAATTAGACATAGAAAACGATGGGGAAACATCAGATAGCAGTAGAGTCTTGCCTTGAATGGACCAACGAACAATGGAATGCTGAGAATCGCAAAGAGTGGAAGTGGCTGGTTACATTTTTTTACCATACAGATTTTTTCCCCAATAGATACTTAGTGAGGAGGGAGAACACATAGATAGACAGAGGAAACGATGGGAAGACAACATTACAGAGTGGAGTCACTTTGAATGAGTGGACCGTGGAAAATGGTTTCCAAAACCTGCCATGTGGAGGAAGCTGGTTTATGCTTAGTGATGCCCCAATTGTCAACCAGACTACAGAATAGACGAAGGTGAAGGGTTTTAGGTATCATAGTGATTCCAAAGTCTCACCAGTGAGACAAAATGCATATTCTGGGTGCCTCTTGGGATGTTAATCTGGTAACACCGAAAAGACATCAAACCAATAGATAATGAGTTCTGTCACAACCAGAACATAATCTATCTTTCAGAGAAAAAGTAAAATGCACGCCTACAAAAGAGTGAAGCGGTTCTCTTCTATGCATGCTCCACTGGCTTTCGTTCATCTCTCCATATCTGATCTGCACAGGACAGCACATCCAATCTCTGTAGCCTGAAAAATGGCAAGAGACGTGAAGCCATTTGCTGTGAGGGCTGCCAGGCAAGAATTGAATTACCCTCCAATGAAAAATCCTCTCCCCCAGGCAAATACACTTGCTCAATCCCAACTTGCTTTCCTTTTACTAAGATGAGTTTTCTGTGTGTGTGTGTGAGTGTGTGTGTGTATGTGTGTGTGTGCATGTGTGTGTATGTATGTGTGTGCATGTGTGTGTATGTATGTGTGTGTCTGTGTGCATGTGTCTGTGTGTCTGTCTGTCTGTCTATCTCTCTCCCTCTCTCTGTTTGTGTGTATAAGTGTGCGTTTAACCAGAAAAAAATCAAATTTTGAATTTTAAGAGCAAACGTTAATTTTCTTTAACAACACAATCTAAACAACAACAGCAACAAAAGCACCCCGAAATACCAAAACACGAAAAGATGCTAACCGTAGCACTTTCATTCATTACCTCGTGACCCAGAAACAACAAACAGAAAGTCCCTTTTTCTTCAGCAAAACATCAACCAACCAACAAAACCGTACAAGATACCAGAAGGAAAAAAAAGCTAAATTAGTCTCTTTGAGCTGGCTGTCTCTTGTGGAACTTGGTGACTGTAGTAGCTGTGGTCTGGAGGAAGGGGGTGGGGAAGAGGAGTAGAGAGTGGATTAAGTGAGGAACTAGATCCTGTTTCCCTTCAGGGCATGTCCGTCCTTATCTCCCTCCCTCTCTCCCCCCCCCTCTCTCTCTTCTCTCTCTCTCTTCTCTCTCTCTCTCTCTCTCTCTCTCTCTCTCTCTCTCTCTCTCTCTCTCTCTCTGTCTGTCCCTTGCCTGTCCTTGTCAGACTTTCTTCCTATGCCCTAACACAGGGTCGACTTTGTTTTTTGTCACAGCTTGAGAAAAGTGGCTGAAGTAAGGAGTTTACATCGTTGCTTTCTTGCTGTTGTTATTATCCATATCTGATCTGCAAAGGACAGCACATCCAATCTCTGTAGCCTGAAAAATGGCAAGAGACATGATGCCATTTACTGTGGGGGGCTGCCAGGCAAGAATTGAATTACCCCCCACCAGAAAAATCCTCTCCCCAGGCGAAAAAATAAATACTTGCTCATTCCCAACTTGATTTCCTTTTATTGAGATGAGTTTTCTGTGTGTGTGTGTGCCTATGTGTCTGTCTTTGTGTCTGTGTGTTTGTGTGTCTGTGTGTGTCTGTCTCTCTGTCTGTCTGTCTATCTGTCTGTGTGTCTGTCTCTCCTTCTCTGTGTCTCTCTACATCTCTCTCTTTCTTTTGATTTTTAAAAATCTTTCTTACTTGCTTCCTTGCTTGCTTGCGTGTATGTGTGTGTGTGTGTGTGCGTGTGTGTGTGTGTGCATGCGTGCATGAGTGTGTAAGTGTATGCCTGTGAGTGTGTGTGTATGCATGTGTTTGCATGTGCATAGGTGTATGCACGTATGCAGTGTGTGCCTGTAAAAGAAAAGCAAACTCAATTACAACAAGAAAAAACACGCAACTTTTCCGTTTTTATGAAAGAATTTTCAAATGTCAAGAGTAAAAATTCACCATTTCCTTGAATAATACAATCTAAAACCAACAACAACAACAAAGACATCCCCAAAAACTCAAACTCAAAAATACTGCTTGCCATAGCGCTTTTATTCAATACCATATGGCCCAGAAACAAGCAGAATTCCCCTTTTCCTCAGCACAACAACAACCAACCAAGCCAGCAATACCAACAAAAATGGTACAAGATGCCAGAATGGAAAAACTAAATTAGTCTCTCAGAGCTAGCTGTCTCTTGTGGAACTTGGTGACTGTAGTAGCTGTGGTCTGGAGGAAGGGGGTGGGGAAGAGGAGTAGAGAGTGGATTAAGCGAGGAACTAGGTCCTGTTTCCCTTCAGGGCATGCCTGTCCTTCTCTATCTCTCTGTCTCTGTCTCTCTCTGTCTCTCTGTCTCTCTCTGTCTGTCTGTCTGTCTGTCTGTCTGTCTGTCTGTCTGTCTGTCTCTCTCTCTCTCTCTCTCTCTCTCTCTCTCTCTCTCTCTCTCTTCCTGTCCTCTCTCTCTGTGTGTCTGTTTGTCCCTTGCCTGTCTTTGTCACACTTTTTTCCTATGCCCTAACACAGGGTTGTTCTTGTTTTTTGTCACAGCTTGAGAAGAGTGGATGAAGTGAGGAGTTTACATCATTGCTTTCTTGCTGCTGTCATTCAGAGTGTTCTCTGTTTTTGCCCTTGACTGTGTCTGTGTCTGTGTCTGGTCAACCAGACTACAGGATAGATGAAGGGAGGAAGGTATCTAGGTCTTACAGTCATTCTAATGTCTCACGAGTGAAACATAATGCCTTTTCTGGGAGCCTCTTAGGATTTTGATATGTTAACATCAAAAAGACATCAAAACCAATGGATAATGAGTTATGTCACAACCAGAACATAATCTATCTTTCAGAGAAAAAAGAGTCAATTTCACTCCTCTAAAAGAGTGGAGCTCTTCTCTTCTATGCATGCTCCACTGGCTTTCGTTCATCTCTCCATATCTGATCTGCACAGGACAGCACATCCAATCGCTGTAGCCTGAAAAATGGCAAGAGACGTGATGCCATTTACTGTGGGGGCTGCCAGGCAAGAATTGAATTACCCCCCACCAGAAAAATCCTCCCCCAGGCAAGTACACTAGCTCAATCTCAAATTGCTTTCCTTTCATTGATATTAGTTTTCTGTGTGTGTGTGTGTGTGTGTGTGTGTGTGTGTGTGCGTGTGTGTGTATGTATGTGTGTGTGTGTGTCTATGTGTATGTGTCTGTGTGTCTGTGTGTCTGTCTGTCTATCTCTCTCCCTCTCTCTGTTTGTGTGCATAGGTGTGTGTTTAACCAGAAAAAATCAAATTTTGAATTTTAAGAGCAAACGTTAATTTCCTTTAACAACACAATCCAAACAACAACAGCAACAAAAACACCCCGAAATACCAAAACACAAAAAGCTGCTAACCGTAGCACTTTCATTCATTACCTAGTGTCCCAGAAACAACAAACGGAAGGTCCCTTTTTCTTCAGCACAACAATAACCAACCAACAAAACCGTACAAGATGCCAGAAAGGAAAAACTAAATTAATCTTAATGGCCCAGAAACAACAAACAGAAAGCCCCTTTTCCTCAGCACAACAACAACCAACCAACCAACCAAGCCAGCAATACCAACAAAAACCGTGCAAGATGCCAGAATGGAAAAACTAAATTAGTCTCTCAGAGCTAGCTGTCTCTTGAGGAACTTGGTGACTGTAGTAGCTGTGGTCTGGAGGAAGGGGATGGGGAAGAGGAGTAGAGAGTGGAATTAAGTGAGGAACTAGATCCTGTTTTGCTCCAGGGCATGTCCATTCTTTTCTCTCTCTCTCTCTCTCTCTCTCTCTCTCTCTCTCTCTCTCTCTCTCTCTCTCTCTCTCTCTCTCTCTCTCTCTCTCCCTCTCTCTCTCTCTCTCTCTCTCTCTCTCTCTCTCTCTCACTCTCTCTCTCTCTCTCTCTCTCTCTCCCTCTCTATCTCTTTCATTTTGGTGTGTTTAAAACTGTTGATATTAATTGTATGCGGGTTTGTTTGGGTTTTTGTGTGTGGAGAGCATGGTGTAAAAAAGCCCTCAGAGTATCCATTTACTCTCAATAAACAGTTCGAGTTCGAGTTCTCTCTCTCCTCTCTGTCTGTCTGTCTGTCTGTCTATCCCTTGTCTGTCCTTGTCAGACTTTCTCCTATACCCTAACACAGGGTCGATCTTGTTTTTTGGTCACAGCTTGAGAAGAGTGGCTTAAGTAAGGAGTTTACATCATTCCTTTCTTGCTGTTGTTATTCAGAGTGTTATCTGTATATACCCTTGCCTGTGTCTGTGTCTGGTCAACCAGACTACAGGATAGATGAAGGGAGGAAGGTATCTAGGTCTTACAGTTATTCTAACCTCTCACGAGTGAAACGAAATGCCCATTCTGGAAGCCTCCTAGGATTTTAATCTGGTAACACCAAAAAGACATCGAACCAATGGATAATGAGTTATGTCACAACCAGAACATAATCTTTCTTTCAGAAAAAAAAACCGAGTAAATTTCACTTTTCTTAAAGAGTGGAGCGGTTCTCTTCTAATCATGCTCCACTGGCTTTCGTTCATCTCTCCATATCTGATCTGCGCAGGACAGCACATCCAATCTCTGTAGCCTGAAAAATGGCAAGAGACGTGAAGCCATTCACTGTGGGGGCTGCCAGGCAAGAATTGAATTACCCCCCACCAGAAAAATCCTCCCCCCAGGCAAGTACACTAGCTCAATCTCAAATTGC
>CM054152.1:56525579-56535579 GCA_028751875.1 Rapana venosa | reverse complement strand
GGTGCATTTGCAGAGAGAGAGAGAGAGAGAGGAGAGAGAGAGAGAGAGAGAGAGAGAGAGAGAGAGAGAGAGAGAGAGAGAGAGAGAGAGAGAGAGAGAGAGGGGGGGATAACAGACTGGAAGCAGAGAGTGAAGTAACAAAAAAGGAAAAAGTAGATAAATAAATAAAAATCAAGAAAGAGGAGGGATGTTGCAGCATTTGCTGAGAGAGAGAGAGAGAAAGACAGAGAGACAGAGACAGAGAGACAGAGAGAGAGATAGATAGACACAGAGATAGACACAGAGAGAGACACAGAGAGAGATAGACACAGTGAGAGACAGAGAGACAGAGAGAGATAGATAGACACAGAGAGATAGACAGAGAGAAGAGACAGAGAGGGAAAGAGAGAGACAGAGAGAGAGACAGAGAGGATGTGATTCGATTGTTTCTAAAACCCGATGTAGTTAACTTGTTTTAGTTGTTTTTTTCATGGGAGGGTAAAATGTTGGGTTTTTGTCTGTCATGTGTGTGTGTATGTGGGGTGTGGTGTTGTGTTGTAGTGTGTGTGTGTGTGTGTGTGTGTGTGTGTGTGTGTGTGTGTGTGTGTGTGTGTGTGTGTGTGTGTGTGATAGAGAGAGAAGGAGAGAGAGAGAGAGGAAAAGAGAATGAGAGAAAGAGCGAGAGAATGAGCCAGAGAGAGAGAAAGATAGAGAGAGAATGAGATAAAGAGAGAGGGGGAGAGAGAGAGAGATCAATTGATCAATACTCTGGGCTTCTAAAGGTTACAGATATTATTTATATTATTTTTCATTAGGCTCCTGTACTGAATAGAATATCATGAATAATAGAAAATCATGATTTCGAGTAGACCTAAGGAAAGACAATGAGAACACAAAGAGCAAAAAAAAAACCCCAGAAAAATGTTGTCTAAAGTTAAAAAAAATGCAGATCCATTCAGAGAAAGACAGAGAGAGAGAGAGAAATTCTTTTATTTCGAGGATAATGAATAAGCGAGAGAGAGAGAGAGAGAGAGAGAGAGAGAGAGAGAGAGAGAGAGAGAGAGAGAGAGAGAGAGAGAGAGAGAGAGAGAGAGAGAGGGAAGGGGGAGGAAAGGAAGGAGAGATAGAGACTCTCACACACACATTTTTTTAAAATCTTGTTTTCCCGCACTCTCTTTTTTTGAGCAAAATGGGAGCAGGGTGGATGGACAGAGAATGGGTTTTCTGCCCCTAATCTGGTTTGAGTTTTATTTCATTGCGGGACATTTTATTTTTACTTTATGTGTTTTATACCGTCATTTTTTTTCTTGTTTTGTTTGTCTGCCTTTTTAGGTTTGGGGCTTTATTTTTAGGGAGAGTGGAGTAATGGTGGACATGTTGTTTTTTCTAGATTTTTTTGGTCGTTTTTGTGGTTGTTGTTTTATTATGCCTTTTTTGTTTTATACCGTCATTCTTATATTGTTGTGTTTGTTTGCCTGTTTAGGGCTTTGTCTTTGAATCTAGTAAGAGTGGACAACAATGTGTATGTGCGTGTCTATGTGTGCGTGTGTGTATGTGTGTGTGTGTGTGGATAATAATAATAATAATAATAATGTACGGAATTTATATAGCGCTGAATCTTGTAAAGCAACAAATCAAAGCGCTCAGATTTTACCACTTTAAGTCACGGCAGATTTCTCTGGATGGGGGTTGTGTGTGTATGTGTGTGTGTGAGAGAGAGGGGGGAGGGAGAGAGATCAATTTGATCAATACTCTGGGCTTCTAAAGGTTACATATATTATTTATATTATTTTTCATCAGGCTCCTGTACTGAATAGAATATCATGAATAATAGAAAATCATAATTTCGAGTAGACCTGAGGAAAGACAATGACAACACAAAGAGAAAAAAAACCCAGAAAAATGTTGTCTAAAGTTTTAAAAAATGCAGATCCATTCAGAGAAAGACAGAGAGAGAGAGAGAGAGAGAGAGAGAAGAGAGAGAGAGAGAGAGAGAGAGAGAGAGAGAGGGGGGGGGAGGGAGAGAGAGAGGGAAGAAGGGAAGGAGAGATAGAGACTCACACACACACACTTTTTTAAAAATCTTGTTTTCCCCCACTCTCTTTTTATTTGAGCAAAATGGGAGCAGGGTTGGTGGAGAGAGAATGGGTTTTCTGCCCCTAATCTGGTTTGAGTTTTATTTCATTGCGGGACATTTTATTTTTACTTTATGTGTTTTATACCGTCATTTTTTTTCTTGTTTTGTTTGTCTGCCTTTTAAGGTTTTGGGCTTTATTTTCAGGGAGAGTGGAGTAATGGTGGCCATGGTTTTTTTTCTAGATTTTTTATGTCGTTTTTGTGGTTGTTGTTTTATTATGCCTTTTTTGTTTTATACCGTCATTCTTATATTGTTGTGTTTGTTTGCCTTTTTTAGGGCTTTGGCTTTGAATCTTGTAAGAGTTGAGCAATAATGGCTACGCTATTTTTTCTAGATTTTTTTGTGTCATTTTTTTTTGGTTTGGTGCTCTGGGCAGAGTGGAGGTGAAGGTGGTTCATTTATTTGTTAGGGATTTTTTGTAAGTTTTTTTTTGTTAGAGTTTTTTGTTGTTTTTTGTGAATCCCACATCCTGTCACAGACAGACAGAACAGCTCCACCCCGCAGTGGGGTCAGCGTGTTGTCAGCTTCCTGTTCCTGCTGCTGAAGGAGAATTGAATCACCCCTGCCATGTTTTCTTCTTCTTCTTCTTCCTCCTCCTCCTCCTCCAGGGACCAAATCGCCTTTTCCTGTTTATTTTTTGTTCCCAGATGCAATCTTTCAGTTCCCCTTTTCGTCAGGTTTGAGATGTATCGGTGCCAGAGATTTCTCTCTCTTTTTCTGTGTGTCTGCAAGTCTGGGTAGAATGGCTCGCAGTTCCTGTTTTGTCAGATTTGATATTTACCAGTGCCAGATTTTTCTGTCTTTCTGTGTCTGCCTGCATGTCTGGTTGGAATGGTCAGGCTTAAGCAGTGTACGGAACTGGCTAAGTCTAAAAAGGTTCGTGAGTTTTCAGTGTAAGCACCGCATCAAGGCCTGTCAACTCAAATGTCTCCGTTGCTGCTGTCGTCAGTAGGAGCTCCGCGCAATGCTTCCAGGGTTTGCCATCTCTCTCTGTCTCTGCTGAGTTCTGCGATCTTCTGTAGTACTCCCAGGTTACTGATACCGGCGATATTGTCAACGAAGAATGTTGCCTTTGATTATCAAAATGTTGTCGTACTTTTAAATGTAGTTTTGGTGTTGTCTTTATCTATGAAAAGCCTATACCATGCCTACCCGTGCTCTCGATTCAATACCATGAAGCAGGAGCATGGCTGCCTATAAATATGGCAAAGTATTTAAGCAGCTAAGCATAGGATCTTTTTATTCTGTGTGTAATCATAGTCTTATATCGATTAGCAGACGTGAGGCAGTCGATGTTTCTGGTGACCATAAGAGTTTAAGCTGCAGAACGTGCAACAATTAGTACCTCTACAGCAGCAGCAACAACACTTACACAGTCCTGTATTTAAGAGAGAGAGAGAGAGAGAGAGAGAGAGAGAGAGAGAGACAGACAGACAGACAGAGACAGAGAGACAGAGGCAGAGTTAATTGAAAGATATAGGAAGGGACAGGTACAGAGATAAATAGTGGCAGAAAACAGACAGACTGATAGACGCAGACGTACAGAGAGAGAGAGAGAGAGAAGAGAGAGAGAGAGAGAGAGAGAGAGAGAGAGAGAGAGAGAGAGAGAGAGAGAGAGAGAGAGGAGGGGGTGGCAGAAATATACATAGACAGAGAGACAGACAAAGGCAGACAGAAAAAATTAACAAGAAACAACTTGATACAGATAAAAGCAAAACAAAAACAAAACCGCTGCCAACCAACCAAACAAAAACCCTTTACACTATCAAAACTCCCCTAATAATCCCAAACCTTCCCCTTTTCTTCACCCTTTTTCCCCTAAAAACCTTTTACCTCACCAGAAACTTACCCACTCCAGCAAGACTCGCATTACAACACACTGCTCACCCCCCATCAAATCCCCTTACCACAGAGTCAGAACTGATGACTGTCAAGGCACCACCCTGTCCTCTCACACATAGGACGGACGGCTTGATGCACACAGCACTACCGTCGCCTTTAACATCATACCCCCGGAGACTTAAGAGGCCCTACTGGGAGAATGGCTTGCTAATATGATGGCTGCTTTGATGATGATAATGGTGATAGTGATAATGATGGTCTTGGCAGAGACTATGCTGTGTGTGTGGGTTGATTTCTGGTGGGAAGGATGGTATCTCAGACAACGAGGATGACTTTCTACTGTTAACTTTTGTGTTTGATGAAAAGTGGAAATATGTGGCAGGGTTTTGATATCAACGCGTTGCAGTATATTTGATGGTTGTAAACCGAACATTGGGGGTATTTGCAAGTTTGAATTACCAGCGAGACTGAAAAGTGTAGTTTTGCGGATAGGAGCAGAATTGTTCGTTTGTGCTTTTTTGTAGTCTTGTCTATTGTTCAGTAGGGGAAAAAACTAGTGTTTTGTATAATACCTTAAGCAAAAGTGTGTTTAAGACAAAGTAGATAACTTAAAAACTTAAAAGATTCAAAATTCGTGAAACGGTGTTTAGTCAGTAATTATGTCCCTATCGGTTTTCGGAATACCTAACAATGAGCAGGCATGCAATGTCAACACAAATACTACCTAGCTTCTTTTCAGTTCTAATCTTCAAAGGGTTGTTAAAACTCAGAGTTTGCACACATCAATAGGGACAAGAATTCCACAGACCTCTATGCATGATTACCATTAAAAGAATTACGAATGCACAATTTGAAGGGTTTATTTTGTTGATGTGTTGTCGCTGTTAATACTGTTGTCACTGGCTTGATCCCCTTTTAATTTCGTTTCTTGAGGTGCTGTCTCTCTTAATCCCAGTTGCTTTAATCACAATCACGCACACGCCTGTTTTTTCTCACAGCTTTACTGCCATCAAAGGGTTAAGACTGCTTTTGATGTTGTCATGTGACAAAGTATGACAGAGCGAGAGAGAGAGAGAGAGAGAGAGAGAGAAGAGAGAGAGAGAGAGAGAGAAGAGAGAGAGAGAGAGAGAGAGAGAGAGAGAAAGAGAGAGAGAGAGCGTTGCAAAGTCCCACTTATGTCATGAATCCAAATTGATTGAGTTCAGAACTGTTCCCTTTTAAGCTTTCAAGGCGTTCACATGTGGATAGAAATGTGTATGAAATAAATCAAACAGTATAACTCTGGTAGAAAAAAAACCAATTTTCTTATTTGCTGATAACTTGAATAACTTATATGTTTTGAAAGGCAAGACAAAACTCGCCTGAGAACAAATTATAGAAATCAGAAGCCATCAGTCGGTACCATTACCAGCTTAGTCCTTACATCTCAGTGGTCAGAGCATTTGCTTTCCTCCAGACAACGTTAAGCAGATCAGCGTGGTTACCAAGTAAATGGGTGACAGTTTGCGCGCATTTGTTTCAGCACAGTCCCCCCACTTCACCCAGCTGTAAATGGGTACCTTCCTTCTTTAGGATCAGGGAAGGTAAAGCAGCGAGGCAGAGGAGATGGGCACCGCCCTCAATATGCTGGCCTCTAGAGAAGCTGAGGTCTCTGATGCCTCGCTCCTATACGACCACTTAGCTTATGCGACACATTACCGTTACATTTACATGTACCTTAAAGCTAATATTTCTGATGCATAAAATAAAGCCACAGGATTCAGATGTCTTTGTAAGAATACTGCATTGCATTGTGCTGAACTGAGCAGTGATATGACGTGTTGTTCTACCATGGACATGCGACTAACTTGCATTCTTTTGTACCAGTTTGCGTACACTTCACTGTGCTCAGGATGCTGCACAGTGCTTTGCACAGTACTGTTTGTGGTACTATTCCGTCCCCTGTTGAATTGTATTGTATAGCCTCATATCATTCCGTTGCAACTACACTGTTTTCCTACGTGAAATGCAATCTGCTTTACTCTCCATATCAATCTTTTAATAATCTGTAATGTGGGTCAAATGTGTGTCTAAAGTGGGCTGTTTGCAATACTGTGCCTCGGTTTGTTGGAATGCAGTGAATAACATCATTTTATTCCGTTTTAACTACAATGCTTTTCAAAGTGAATTTCATTATGTTGTTCCCTCTATATTAGTTTTTTTAACCTGTAACATCAGTCAGATAATATGAGTCTGAATCTTCACAAATACAGCCCTTTTGAACTCATAACTGGACACAAAACCTACAAACTTGTATCTTAGCCAAAAGGCCCCAAAGCGAAAAACCTGCATTAAAGCCATCAAAGCCTACACTATCCCCCAACAGCGAAATACCCGCGTTAAAGCCATTATGTAAACTTTTGTCCTGTATAACAAAAAATTAAAGGCAAATCAAGGTACATCAGATTCAAACCATACACCCTACGATATTCCTGGCCTTCTCAACTACAGCTACACCTCGAGACCCTCTTCTCACTGACCCCATCCCAATGAATCTTCCCGCAAAGACCTCAATCAGTCAGCCCCAGCACTTTCATCAGCACTTACAACATTGTGCTGGGGGACTGGTGACTTCACTTACGGCCGGTACAATGTCTGGGATCATATAACGGTCTGATCCCCGCCGTAAAAGGAGGCGCCTCGGGGACAATGTAGATCTGACAAAATGATGGGGCGGCTGGGAGACGAGAGGCTGATATGAGTCGCTGGTTAGCTACAGTAAGGGATTCTTGCTTACCCTGACGGTGATATAAGGGATTAATGGGAATAAGTCTGATGAGATGGTGTCTCATAGAACTATGGTCCTACTTTGCTTCTTTTTTTTTTGAAGAAAGAAAGAATATACACGTTCTTTTATCTGAAGTGAACTTTAGTCATATCCAACGTAAAGCCCACGACTCGCGAACACACAAGGGATAATGAACATATTGGCAGAATCAATGATGTTTATTACAAATAATCCCAATACCAAGATGCTACACTTTCGTCATAAATTCTTATACTTACTTTTCATTTTTTATGTTAAAATAATCTCGATGGTCTACAATCTGAAAATGGCCTTTGATACGCCAAATTTTATCAGTTTGGAATTCACATGTTCCTGAAATTCTTTTAGATGATGAAGCAAAATCAAATATGCGAAATGGAAAAGGATGCAAATCTAATAACGCAGCCAGCAGAATAGAAATGCAGAGGCAAATCTACAAAGAACAAGAGAACAAAAGAACCAAAAATCCCAAACAGAATAAAGCAGATCTTTCTTCCCATTCACACTTACACCTTCCTCCTTGGTCCTTTTCTTAGAAACCCAGAGTTTCAAATTGTTTTGTCCTTTTCTGTCTATTCTTAGGGATAATTTGACCTTTTTGAGGGTTACTTTTGTATAGCGTTTTCTTTTCTCTTTCCCGTAGTGAAACAACGTCAGAGAAGAATTGTCCAGAAAATGCAATAACCGGAACACAATCTACGGATGCAGAAAAAGTATTTTACTGGCTGCAAAACTAAGTGTGGAGAAGGGATGGCTGCCTCTGATATGTCTGTGTTGCCTTAACATGCCTACAAACACACAAAGATGCCAATATTTTAATAATCGTTTTTCTTTGGTAAACAGTTTAGACAGAATCTGTCATGAATATAAAAACAAAGTTCTAAAAACTTGAAAAGCAAAATAGCGAATGAAGAAAAAGATTCTAAACCAATGAATGATAATCCCTGAAATAGGCTGAACCATTTTCTCTCTTTGTTGTTAACAGAAAACAATAATCACACACACACGCGCGCGCACACATACACACTCGCACGCACACACACACACACACACACGCACGCACGCAGACACACACACACAGCAGCCAGGTGGACAAAAAGCACGGACAGTCTTAGGTTCAATTCCATTTCACCCCCCCCCCACACACACACACACACCACACTCTCTTCTCTCTCTCTCTTTATATATATAGCCCTAAGGGCGGGGACTGGATGTAAAAAAGCACATGGTGCCTATTCATATCCTCGAAATAAAATAATTTGTCATTGTCATCGTCATTGTCTCTCACACACACACACACACACACACACACGCCGCAGCGCGCGCGCGCGCGCACGCGCTCGCACAATACACTATAATTTTCCCTGCTGGCTAAAGCCTCCATACAGCAACAAATTGATTGCATGGAACTTAACTGCGGCACGTTTGAAAGAAACAAATCAAGCGGAATAATTGTGTTCCCTGGTAGCGCCAAACAAAGACAATTTCTAATGCACTGGGGATCTTAAGATCGCATTAAAAGCATCGGGGCATCAGGAAAGGAGCTTAAAATGCACGTTGCTGTTTTAAACAAGCATCATTAGTTTACCTGCTCCTAAATGTCTTCTTTCTGAATGCAGATACTGATAAAGTATGTTCGTGTGTTGGGAGGGTGGAGGGTGGAGTAGTGTGTGTGTGTGTGTGTGAGTGTGTGTGTTTGTGTGTGTGTGTATGTGAGTGTTGGTGGGGGTTGTGTGTGTGTGTGCACGCACATGCACATGTTGTGCGCATGTGCAATGTGTGTGCATGTGCGTGGTGCATGTGCACATATATGTGTGTGCATTCATGTGTGTGTGTGTGTGTTTGTGTTTATGTGTATCTGCACCCCTGTATGTGTATGCATGTGCGTGTGTGTGTGTGTGTGCATGCCTGTGTGTGTTTAAATCTTACACACTCATTTCAAACTATCATTTATTCTATGACGGTCCTGCTTAGCCTACTGCAGCAGCTTGAATTTGGCGTTTGTCTAAAAACAAAACATGCCTTTGGATGGCACTCCATTGCTCGCCATTGTCTTGTATTCTGCTGGTCTGCATTCAGATGGCTTTTATCCGCTGTTGTGAAATGTCCTAGGGAGAGCATTGCGACTCTGTTCTCTGATTTTCCATGCTGGGTTGTGTTTTCTAGGCTGTATTTACAAGAGGGAGGGGTAGCTCAGTGGTCAGAGTATTGACTTTCCACCAGCCAATGTTAAGCAGCATCAAGCGTGGTTACCAGTTGGATGGGTGACCGTTTGCATGCCTTGGCTTCAGTACAGTTTCCCCAGCTGTAAATGGGTACTTGCCTTTTTAGGATAAGGAAAGGGTAAAGCAGCAAGGGAGAGAAGATGGGTGCCACCCTCATTATACTGGGGGACGAGATACCCTGATGGTTAGAGTGATGCATTTGTGATCTGCTGACCCGAGTTTGATTCCTGTTCAAGGGGATATTTTCCTCTGGAGTTAACACCAGTGCCAACTCCACTCTCCTCAAAAGTCCGGAAAAGACTATAAACCGAGGTCCTGCGTGTCAACGTACACAGAACGTCGTGTGCGCACGTTAAAACCCGTTCCGCTTTTCGGAAGAGTAAGCCATTGTGTGCCGGTGGGAACGGATGACAAAATTTACACAAATGCATTCACATGGGGACTGGATGAAAAAAAGCACATGGGTGCTTATTCCATTATCCTCGAAATAAAAGAAAGAATAAAGAAAGAATACTGGACCCTGGAGAAGTTGAGGTTTCTGAAGCCTTGCTCCCCAATGACCCAATAGAGTATGGGAAACCTTTACCTTTGTGTCTACAAGCAATGTGTCTTAGTGCATTCTCTTGCCACAGCGGGTTGTTTTAAACTTATGGTTTTTTGTGTTCATCTTTGGTCCACATCCTTACTATAAAACTGGTAGATTGTAGATGAGAGTTTCCAACAATTAATGTACCATTTGTTGGTGTGATGATACAAAACTCATTATTGTAGGCAGAAAACAAACACTGAAGCCATCATTTAAAGTAGTCCTTCGGATGAGACTATAAACCGAGGTCCCGTGTGTGAACACACGCAGAACATCATGCGCGCACGTTAAAACCCATTCCGCTTTTCAGAAGAGTAGGCCATTGTGTGCCGGTGGGAACGGATGACAAAATTTACACAACTGCATTCACATGGGACTGGATGAAAAAAATCACACAGGTGCTTATTCCATTATCCTTGAAATAA
>CM054152.1:56518079-56520579 GCA_028751875.1 Rapana venosa | reverse complement strand
ACCTTCCACTTCTCCTGTCAATGGCTAGAGGAAACTCATCATGACACAACGTCAAAGGCAGTTTTTTTCGTCTCCAGAAAATGCAATGATGGGGACACATTGTACGGCCTGACGCCCAGAAAGAATATAAAACTGCTGCTGCTTGAAATACCAAGTGTACGTTAGAAATGACTTCTTTGTTGACCTGTCTGCTTTGAAAAGAAACACTAACAAAACAAACACACACACACACACACATATAATATATATATAATGTATATATATATATATATATATATATATATATATATATATATATATATATATGTATGTATGTATTTGTGTGTGTGTGTATATGCGCACGCGTGTGACGTTTAAAAAAAAGACACAAGCCGACATTTGTCACATTTATCCATTAAAAAAGATACTCATAAGAAAATTGCACAGTTTTCTATAAAAGTCAACAACAAAAGAGTAAAACGATTAATAATATAGATATATAAACAAATAAAAAATAGCTGCAAAAATATACTGACCCATTTTGTCCAAAATATATAGTTTCTTTCTGATAAGTTTTAAATGTCATTTGTTTTGATGCCTTTGCATAATGCATATTCTGTAACTCTGCTGTATTGAGCATAAATATAATCTCTTATTTCCAGCACTGTGTCCTTGCTGCTGAGAAATTATGAGTTCATGTCTTATGGACTTAAGCATGATATCATAAATATCTATTTTATTACTGAACTTAGGTTAAAAAAACAATCGCGCATACACATACACACATACACACACACACCACACACACACACACACACACACACCACACACACACACCACACACACACACGCGAAGAGAGAGAGAGAGAGAGAGAGAGAGAGAGAGAGTAGAGAGAGAGAGAGAGTGAGAGAGAGAGAGAGAAAAGAGAGAGAGAAACAGGCAGACAGAGACAGAGAGAAACAGAGACAGAGACAGAGAGATACAGATAGACAGAGAGACAGGCAGGCATAGAGAGTGCAGGAGAGAGAATTAAGACAGGCAAGAACAGCACAGAGAGAGAGAGACGAGAGAGAGAGATAGGAGAGAGGAGAGAGATGAGAGAGAGAGAGAGAGAGAGAGAGGGAGAGAGAGAGGCAGACAGAGAGAGAGAAAAAGACAGATAAGCAGAGAGAGAGAGAGACAGAGACAGAGAAAGAGAGAGACAGAGACAGAGATACAGACAGTAAGCAGACAAAATACATTAACAGAAAAGGCGTTAATTTTCATCTTTGTAATTGTCAGAATGTCCAGGCTGAAAAGAGATGCTAGGTTTCGTTCTCTATTGTTTCGAAATTGCAGTTTTAAACCCGATCAGCAGCACACACAACACGACCTACAACTAGCGTTAGTTGTTCGTGCCTTTTGCCGTTGCATACAGCTAAAAGTAAGGCCTAGTTTTAGCATAGATTCCATTTCAACCATCCTTTCACTGCTGTGAACAGCAGTAGTATCATTCCAATCAAAGTGTAACCATTCTGACACAAAGGAGAAGCATCCACTCAATAGATCACCTGAATAGAGAGCTTAGATACGACACATTATCTTCAAAAATAGTGGGATTTACAGCGATTTTTGATGTAAAGGGTTTTACATTGCTAACAATAAATCCTTGATTGTCAAGCTTTTGCTGCGTTAAATCTCACAGTATACTTTAGGAACAAAGCATATGCTAAATCCACAAGACTTAATCTAGGCAGCAATGCACAATCATGTTAGAATCACAAAGGATAAACCAGACAGTCATCTGAACAGTCATCCACAGTTCAATCTATAACAAAACTTAACATACTACGAACTTATAGAGATGATGGAATATATATATATATATATATATATATATAGATATATATATAATATAGATGATGGAATATATATATATATATATATATATATAGATATATATATATAGTCGCTCTTTCTCTGTTTCAGGTCCAGTGATCTGGAATGACCTCCCTCTCTCCTTTCGCCAAAAGCCTATTTATGACACTTTTAAATCCAGACTCAAGACATATTTATTCCAGATCTGATTTCCCCCCTCTTGCTTCATCTGAAATATACACCTGCCTAAAACAGCCCAAATCCCACAACAATGCCAAAGTGTATAATGTGTGTGTGTGTTGTGTGTGTGTGTGTGTGTGTGTGTGTGTGTGTGTGTGTGTGTGTGTGTGTGTGTGTGTGTGTGTGAGTGTGTGTGTGTGTGTGGTGTGTGTGTGTGTTGTGTGTGTGTGTGAGTGTGTGTGTTGTGTGTGTGTGTGTGCGCGCGCGCACGCGCGCGTAAATGTACATTTGAATTTGTTAATTCTGTTAATTGTCATTGGTTGTATGTATGGGTGTGTTGAATGCAAGCGCTTTGATTTCTTTTTGCAAGATATAGCGCTGTATTAATTACATTTATTATTATTATTACTATTATTATTACTATTATTATTATTATTATTATTATTATTATTGTTATTATTATTATTTTATTTTTCTTCTTCT
>CM054152.1:56505579-56510579 GCA_028751875.1 Rapana venosa | reverse complement strand
CAGGCACAAGAGACATTACCGCCAACACCTTTTAACAGAGAGAGAGAGAGAGAGAGAGAGAGAGGGGGAGAGAGAGAGAGAGAGAGAGAGATGGAGAGAGAGGAGAGAGAGAGAGAGAGACAGACAGACAGACAGAGAGAGAGAGAGACAGAGAGAGATACGCTAGCATAGCAACACCATCAACTTGTACAAGAGCGGGAATGCAGGTTGACACACAGCAAACGGCTACAGGCATGGAAACAAACTGCATATACATGTGGGCGTGCACACACGCACACACAAACATACACACACTTCCCTCCCCCTTTATATATATATATATATATATATATATTATATATATATATATATATATATATATATATATATGAGACACAGAGTAAGACACAGAGACACAGAGTAAGACACAGAGACACAGAGAAAGGAAGACAGGAAGAAAGACACACTGAGAGAGAGAGAGAGAGAGAGAGAGAGAGAGAGAGAGAGGAGAGGAAGAGGAGAGAGAGAGAGAGAGAGAGGAGAGAGAGAGAGAGAAAGACAAAGAAACACAGAGAAAAGAAGACAGAGCGAAAGGCACAGAGACAGAGAAACAGTGAGACAGAGAAAAAGAGACACAGAGAAAATGAGACAGAGAGTAAGACACACAGAGACACAGAAAAAGTGACACACAGAGAGAAATACACAGAGACTGAGAGAATGCGACAGAGAGAAAGACACAGAGACAGAGAGAGAAAGTGAGACAGAGAGAGCGAAAGACACACACACACACACACACACACACACACACACACACACACACACACACACACACGCGCGCGCGCGCGCGCGCGCGCGCGCGCACGCACACAGAAAAAACCCCACGAGACAGACAGAGAGAAAGACACAGAGACAAGAAAGTAAGACAGAGAAAAAGAGAGACAGACAGAAAATGAGACAGAGAGTAAGACACAGAGACAGAGAGAGAAAGTGAGACAGGGCGAAAGACACACACACAGACACACAGAAAACGAGACAGACAGAGAGAAAGACACAGAGACCGAAAGAGACACAGACACAGAGAGAAAGTGAGACTGAGAGAAAGACAGGGAGACACAGAGAAAGTGAGACAGAGAGAAAGACACAGAGACCGAAAGGGACACAGACACAGAGAGAAAGTGAGACAGAGAGAAAGACACAGAGACACAGAGAAAGACGCAGAGACACAGAGAAAGACACAGAGAAAGAGAGAAAGACACAGAGACACAGAAAACGACACAGAAAATAAGACACAGAGACACAGACAGAGAAAGTGAGACAGAGACAGAGAAAGAGAGACACACACAGAGACACATTCCCTCAGGAGGGGGGTTCCTACCTCAATGCAGTTCTTAATCCACTCGTGGCCAGCTGAATCAGATGCACCACCCCTGTGCGACATAAACCAGAACAGAAAACCACCGTGAGTTCTTTGACTATCACAACATATCATCAACATATCATTTCTGCTTGTAGTTGATATTTTGGTGAGAAGAAAGGGGAGAGAGAGAAAGGGGGGGGAAGAGAGGGGGGGGGTAGGGAGTGACAGAGAGATGGAAGGAGTGACAGAGAGAGGGAGGGAGTGATGAAGAGAGAGAGTCAATCAACTAATAAAATCAACCATGAGTTCTTCGACTATCATAATATATCATCAACCATCACTTCTCCTTGTCATTAAAAATTTTGGTGAGAGGAAAGGGGGGAGGGGAGGGCGAGAGAGAGCGAGAGAGAGAGTGACAAAGAGAGACAGAGAGAGGGAAAGATGGAGGGATGGAGAGAAAGAGTCAATCAACCAATAAAATCAACCATGAGTTCTTTGACTATAACATCATCAACATCACGTCTCTTTGACGTTAAGATTTTGAAAAGACATACAGACAAACAGGGAGTGACAGAGAGAGGGAGGGAGTGATTGAGAGAAAGAGAGAGAGTCAATCAACCAAGAAAATCCACCAGGAGTTCTTTGACTATAATATCATCAACATCACTACTCCTTGTCATTACAATTTTGGTGAGAGAAAGGGGGGAGTGAGAGAGAGAGAGGAAGTGACAGAGAGAGACAGAGAGAGACAGAGAGAGGGATGGTGAGAGAGAGAGAGAGAGAGAGAGAGAGAGAGAGTCAATCAACCGATAAAATCAATCATGAGTTCTTTGACTATATAATTATCATCAAACATCAATTATCCTTGTCATTAAGATTTTGGTGAGATCGATTTGAAGGTGGGGGAGAGAGACAGAGAGAGGGAGAGAGAGAGAGCGAGACAGAGACAGAGAGACAGAGATCATCAATCAATCAATCAACCAATCAAAAATATCCACCATGAGTTCTTTGATTATATCATCAAACATCACTTTTTCTTGTCATTAAGATTCGGTGAGGGGGATTTTGAAGGAGGGAGAGAGAGAGAGAGAGAGAGAGAGAGAGAGAGAGAGAGAGAGAGAGAGAGAGAGAGAGAGAGAGAGAGAGGAGAGAGAGAGAGAGAGAAAGAGATAGAAATAGACAGAGACACATAAACAAACAAAAAGAGACACAGAGGAAGAGAGACAAGATATACAGACAGACACATCGAGAGAAATGACGCACACAGACAGACAAAGACGAACAGAGAAAGAAGAGAAAGCTTTGCTCAGAGAGAAAAGAGACAGAGAGAAAGGATAGGCGGGATCGCCTCAGCGTGGTATTCTACCTAATCTGTTAGTGGACAACTGAATGGAATGTGTCAGTAGCTCTGTTGACCAGCTCTTTCTGACTGATCCATAGTTCAAAGAGAAAGAGAGAGAGAGAGAGAGAGAGAGAGAGAGAGAGAGATCATCAATCAATCAATCAACCAATCAAAAATATCCACCATGAGTTCTTTGATTATATCATCAAACATCACTTTTTCTTGTCATTAAGATTCGGTGAGGGGATTTTGAAGGAGGGAGGGGAGAGAGAGAGAGAGAGAGAGAGAGAGAGAGAGAGAGAGAGAGAGAGAGAGAGGAGAGAGAGAGAGAGAGAGGAGAGAGAGAGAAAGAGATAGAAATAGACAGAGACACATAAACAAACAAAAAGAGACACAGAGGAAGAGAGACAAGATATACAGACAGACACATCGAGAGAAATGACGCACACAGACAGACAAAGACAGAAAGAGAAAGAAGAGAAAGCTTTGCTCAGAGAGAAAAGAGACAGAGAGAAAGGATAGGCAGGATCGCCTCAGCGTGGTATTCTACCTAATCTGTTGGTGGACAACTGAATGGAATGTGTCAGTAGCTCTGTTCACCAGCTCTTTCGGACTGATCCATAGTTCAAAGA
The DNA here is from genome assembly GCA_028751875.1 of Rapana venosa. Taxonomy (NCBI): domain Eukaryota; kingdom Metazoa; phylum Mollusca; class Gastropoda; order Neogastropoda; family Muricidae; genus Rapana; species Rapana venosa. The sequence goes on along the minus strand of CM054152.1, from coordinate 56,507,269 downwards.
GAGAGAGAGAGGCAGAATAGAAAAAGACAAAAAGACAGAAACTTAGCCACAGAAGACTCTAAACCTGTCTTCACTGTCAGTATTTCTTTGAAACGAAACTAAAATCCCTGTCACTGTCTTAGTCAGCCTGAGAACATGATCTCCGTGTGTTGGAACCTCACAGCACTATTGATCTGAGATGAGCAAACATTGATGATGGGCTGTGGTGGTGAATATCTCAACACCTCTATGTAACACGTACGTACATAGCCACTCCTTTGCCTGTGTGTGTGTATGTGTGTGTGTGTGTGTGTGTGTGTGTGTGTGTGTGTGAATGTGAGAGAGAGAGTGAGTGAGAGAGTGAGAGAGACAGCCAGCCAGACAGACAGAGAAAAAGGGAGTGAGACAGACAAAGAGAGAAAGCGAGAGACAGAAAGGCAGAATCAGAGGGAGGTAAGGGTGGAGAACACTGAACACTGGACGTAATTTATTGCCATTAACAATACAGTCTTTTTGGCAAGGAGCACAGTATGAACACAATTTAAACAATATGCTTTTTTGCAACAAGGTAATAATGAAAACCGAAAGAGGAAAAGGCATTTCCAATAACTATATTCAACCAAATGCAGACAGACAGAGAGTGAGAGAGAGATACAGAGAAATAAAGAGAGAAAGCGGGAGAGAGAGGAAAAGAGTGAGAGAGGGGGGGGGGGAGAGAAAGAGAGAGAAACAAAGGAAAATAAAGATACACTAGCAGAGACATAAAGACATACAAAGGCGAAGAGACAATAAAAGACAGAGAAATAGAGATCAATAGAAAAAAGTACGGAGCCGAGAAAGGCAGAGGGAGAGAGGGAGAGAGAGAGAGAGAGAGAGAGAGAGAGAGAGAGAGAGAGAGAGAGAGAGAGAGAGAGAGGCAGAGAGAGACAGAGGGAGAGAGAGAGAAAGAGAGAGAAAGAGAGAAGCAGAGAGAAGCAGAGAGACAGCTAGACACACAGACAGCGATACATGCAGAAACAAACAGAGACAAACAAAAAAAGACTGAGACAGCCACAGAAGAATAAACCTATCGGTCTGTCTTCACTGTCAGTGTTTCTTTAAAACAAACCAAAAAAGAAAAAACCCACAAAAATCCCTGTCGTTGTCTGTGTCATTCTGAGAACATGATCCCTGTGTGTTGGCACCTCACAGCACTATTGATTTTGGATGAGCAGACAGTGATGGTGGGCTGTGGGGGTGGATATCTCAACACCTCAGAGAGAGAGAGAGGGAGAGAGAGAGAGAGAGAGAGAGAGAGAGAGAGAGAGAGAGAGAGAGAATCTGGTTAAAAATGGAGATAAAGAGAGAGAGACAGAAATCATATGGCAAGAAAGAGAGAGACAGAGAGAGATAGTGAGAGATGAGTGAGAGAGAAAGAGAAAAGAGAGAGAGAGAGAGAGAGAGAGAGAGAGAGAGAGAGAGAGAATGAAAAAATAGAGTGAGAAAGAGAGAGAGAGACGGAGACAGAGAGAGAAAGAGGGAGACATAAAGACATATTGAGAGATGAGTGAAAGAGAACGAGAGAGAGAGAGAGAGAGAGAGAAGAGAGAGAGAGAGAGAGAGAGAGAGAGAGAGAGAGAGAGAGAGAGAGAGAGAGAGAGAGAGACAGACAGACAGACAGACAGACAGAGAGGAACAAACAGAGGATCAGAGAAACAGAGAGACAGCTAGA
>CM054152.1:56495579-56498079 GCA_028751875.1 Rapana venosa | reverse complement strand
CTCTCTCTCTCTCTCTCTCTCTCTCTCTCTCTCTCTCTCTCCTTTTGCCTATACAGTATCCTCAGATTAATGCACTTCTCCATATTATTATTTTCTTACGGGTATCATTGGGATTCTGCGCTGAAGATTTTTAGGTAGTGCAGTGTATGTTGTACTTATCGTAGAATGCATGCTTTGTGTGTGTGTGTGTGTGTGTGTTTTGTGTATGTGTGTGTGTGTGTGTGAGTGTGTGTGATTGTATGAGATTGTGGGTATGGGTGTGATCATGTTTGTATGTGTGTGTTTGTGTGTGTTAGTGAGTGCGTGTGTGTGTGTGGTGTGTGTGTGTGTGTGTGTGTGTGTGTGTGTGTGGTGTGTGGTGAGTAGAGCTTCCGTTCGCACACATGCCATTCAGTATCTATCTATCTATCTATCTATCTATCTATCTATCTATCTATCTATCTATCTATCTATCTATCTATCTATCTATCTATCTATCTATCTATCTATCTATCTGTCCGTCTGTCCGTCTATCCATCTATCCATCTATCTATCTATCTCTCTATCTCTCTATCTCTCTATCTATCTATCTATCTATCTGTCTGTCTGCCTGTCTATCGATCTCGATCTCTCTCTCTCTCTCTCTCACTGGGAGGTATGTGCATGCACGTATATGCGTACGCGTACGCGTGAACGCGTGTTGGCATGCGTCTAAACATGCTAGTGTGTCAGCATTAGTGAGCACTCGCTTCCCTGACACGCGCATCTATATTGCAGAATCCGCTAGCGGGTTTTCTCCACAGACTTTCCAAACATTCTTTTTTTTTCTGAAAGCGACCAACACGCTTACGGCAAGGTAAACAAGCATCACGGCACAACAGTCTGTTTTGAAAGAAACGATTGTTCACATCAATTAAACATGGGCATTTTGCTACAATAAACCAGTGGAAGGATTCGTTGGGGGGATTATTTATTTGGATAGGATTAGTTTTTCCTTTTAAGTGATTTATTTTTTGGAGGGGGGGGGGGGGGGGGGGTTCGAATTCAATGTTGTTAAGTTCAACAAATGATGATTAAAAAGCGGTGATTGAATTTGTCACACGGTGTGTATATGTGTGTGTGTGTATGTGTTTGTGTGTGTATATATGTGTGTGTTTGTTTGTGTGTGTTTGTGTGTGTGTGTGTATGAGAGAGAGAGATAATGCGAGCGTGTGTGTTTTGTGTGTGTGTGTGTTTGTGTGTCTGTGTGTGTGTGTGTGTGTGTGTGTGTGTGTGTTTGCCATCGTATGGTTGTATGCGAGTGTATGTGTGTATGTAAGTATGTCGGCACACGCGTGCTTCTGGCATGGTTTTCTTCAACCTGCTTCGTTATCCAAGTCACTTTTTTTTTAGCAAACTGAAACAATGCACAACTAAACAACTCTCTTCTCTCTTGTTCATAACTATTGAAACCCCAAAGTGTCAAACTTCTCAAAATCAACTGTCCCTGTTCCCTCCTTTGGTAACTGTCAGCTGCTAATATTTAAAACTCACTCGGGACGGCCAATTCTCTCCCTTGCTTTCCCCCACAGACGGCCCATTTGTAATGGTTAGTAAAAAAAAATCATAAAAAATACAAAACACATAGTAAGAAAACGAAATTTTCTGAACTTATGTATAACATACTGGGTTAGTACATATATAAAAATTAAAGCTCTCATTTTAGTAAAACGCCGGTCATGGAGACCTAATATGATCCCTTCTATTTTGCTTCTGACACATACGTAAATATGCTGGACATGTCGGCTACTCTCTACAACTGCAAACAAAGAGCTCGGAACACACGGAATCACCCGACAACGCACTGCATTCGACGTTGGACAGGCTCACGAAGCTATGTTGAGCTGCACGAGTCATAGTATCATGCGGCGGCCAAATGAAAAATCTGCAAAAAAGCAAATCCGCTATAGCGGCGAGTCGTCCGAAACCGTGGCTTATAGCGGACAGCCGTCCTCTGAGAGTTTTAATTAATTAACTAGTTGAATAAAACAAACTTAGCATGATAACTACATAAACTGCTATCATTCGAGTAAGTAAATAACACCACCTCAATAATAAAAAACCTCTACATGAACTAACACGCCAACGCACCACACAGACATAACCTCCACAAATAAAAACCCCATTCATCCCATTCACTATTGTCTGACCACACCCTTTTTTTTCCAAAACACAACATGTCTTTCTTTCTTTAATTAATCAATATCATGACAACCGAGTACGTACTTAAGCTTCGTCACGTGGGCAGTGTTTTCACGAAAGAGAAGAAAACGCCCAAACCAATTAGACAGGAACAACAATATCGCCAAAGATAATCACCAGCAGGCAATATTATTCTAGTAGGATGAATGTCCTTTTTGGGGTTGGAACCAAGAGTATTTCCCACCAGATTTACTGTGTTGTTTCTGACTTAAGTGATGAACAGAGATGTGATTTTTGAATGCTTTGGTGTGTGTGAGGGGAGAGGGGGGGGTAGGTGTGT
>CM054152.1:56478079-56490579 GCA_028751875.1 Rapana venosa | reverse complement strand
CCCATCAAACTGGTAACCACGCTCGACGCTGCTTAACTTGGCTGGGGGAAAGCGAGTGCTCCGACCACTGAGCTATCCCGTCCCCTATGCAAGATACCCATCGCCAAATACCAGTGCAAAACTGAACGAGAACAAACGCTGGGAAATGCCCACTTTATCGAAAGTTTCAGGAAAGTTAAAAAAAGTTAAACTCTCTCTTATGACTTAGGAAAAGTAGCATTGAAAGTATAGACAGTGTGTGATATGGGTTGATATCGCAAGCTCAAGCAAACGTGTTCTTTATGTATAAACTTCCCGTGTACAAAAAAAGAGAGTTGGACAGAGAAGATGGTTTTGGTAATACTGTGTTTGATAACACGACAATAAAAAATGAATAAATAACCATAAAGTCCTGCTATATTATAGCCCAGGAGTGGCTAGGGACAGAGCAGTTGTGCTGTCTTTCTGCCTATAGGGCTGATAATGGGTTGAGTCTGGTTAAGTTTGGGGTGATTAAAAGGGTAATAGTTAGCTGGAGTTGTGTACTGAATAACTACGCATGAGTCTCATTGGCTGGCTGGCTGACTGGCTGGCTGTTTTGTCTGTCTGTCTGTCTGTCTGTCTGTCTCTGCGTGTGTCCCTGACTGTCTGTCTGTCGGTCGGTCTGTGTGTGTATGTGTGTGTGTAGTGTGTGTGTGTGTCTGTCTGTCTCTCTGTCTGTCTGTTTCTGTCTGTCTCTCTGTCTCTGTCTCTCTTAGTCTCTCGTTGTGTGTGTGTGTGTGTGGTCTGTGTTGCAAACAGGCGCGCAACGTACATAGAAGTGTGTGTATGGCGCGTGCGCGCGCGTGTGTGTGTGTGTGTGTGGCGTGGCGCGCGGTGTGTGTGTGTGTGTGTGTGTGTGTGCGTGTTGTGTTGCAAGCATGCACACAACGTACATAGAAGTGTGTGTTTATGCGTGTGCATGTGTATGCGTGTGCATGTGTGTGTGCGTGTGCATACTAGCGCGTGAGTGCGTGCGTGTGTGTGTCTGTGTGTCTGTATGTGTGTGTACGAATACTGAAAAAAAAGACAGAAAGCATGACACAGAGACAGACAGAGATACAGAAAAAGGTTTATTTAAAACCCTGATACCTGCTATGGTACCCAAAGATGTCTCATGCATAATATACATTCGACAACATTCAACCACACAAATCGATATCAAACCATCTCTCCCCAAGTTCTTTTCCTCTCTCTATGTCTTCTTGATCCATACGACAAACTCGCCACTAAGTGGGAGTTCTTTCCCCTGGCAAGCCAAGAAATGATGAAGTTATCAAGAAACAGGGACTTTAAGGCACGTCCACAGAATCTGACTTTGCTAGAAAGATTCCAGAAAAGTTAAACAAGAGAAAGTAGTGTTGTCACGACTCTATAGAAAGAGTGTCTAAAGTTTTAATGGTTTTGGGGGGGAGGGGCGAGAGATTGGGAGCAGTTACTACAGGTAGCCTACCAAACTTTTTTAACCTGGGACATTTTTCTGCTAAAAGTGAGACAAGTAGTGGATTGTATACCAATCTGTGGCATTACCGTAGGATGAATTTCATCAGCCATGGTCGCAGACCAGAATAATGTACATCAATATTCTCTAGCGCTCTGATAAGGCGGTAACGAGAAAAGAAATGTATACTTAGAATTGTAGTTATGGTGGTAGCAAGCAGGCAGATCATCAGTAGCAGCAGCAGCACTAGTGGTAGGAGTAGTAGTAGTAGTAGTAGTAGTAGTAGTAGTAATAGCAGCAGCAGCAGCAGCAGCAACAACAGCAGCAGTAGTAGTAGTAGTAGAAGTGTTAGAAGTAGTAGAAGTAGTAGTAGTAGAGGAAGAAAAGAAGTAGTGGTAGTAGTAGTAGTAGTAGAAGTAGTAGTAGTAGTAGTAGAAATAAGTAGTAGTAGTAGTAGTAGTAGTAGCAGCAGTAGTAGTAGTAGTAGCAGCAGCAGTAGAAGTAGTAGTAGTAGTTAGTAGCAGCCAGCAGCTAGCAACAACACCAGCAGTAGTAGTAGTAGTAGTAGTGTTAGTAGTAGGAGAAGCAGTAGTAGTAGTAGAGGAAGAAAAATAAGTAGTAGTGGTAGTAGTAGTAGTAGTAGTAGTAGTAGTAGTAGTTGTAGTTGTTGTAACAGTAGTAGAGGAAGAACAAGAAGTAGTGGTAGTAGTAGTAGTAGAAGTAGTGGTAGTAGCAGAAGCAGCAGCAGCAGCAACAACAGTAGTAGCAGCAGCAGCAGCAACAACAACAGTAGTAGCAGCAGCAGCAGCAGCAACAACAGCAGCAGCAGCAGCAGCAGCAGCAGCAACAAGTACAACAACAACAACAACAACAACAACAACAACAACAACAACACCAACAACAGCAATAGAGGCAGAAGCAGCTGTTCAACAAATGCATTTGCATGCTTATCTTTTTGTGTCAAAAAAAAAGGTCTTAAACAAACAACAAAGCCAAGTCATAACAGGCATCCATCCCCGTCAGACTATGGAACTGCGCTCTAGGTGTTTATACTTCAGAGCACAAGTCCTGGGTAAGTTAAGCATGGAAAGCAAACTGTTACCCATGCAGCAGACAACCCTCCCCCCTCCCCTCTATCCACATCACTTAAATTTTCCATTGGAAAGGCAATCACCACCTACGCATGGCTCCAGTGCAAAAGCAAAAATCTACCCGCAATTTTGGGTAAAAGCAACACTTTCTTTCTTCATTCCTTCACTGCTTCGTATCCCACAAGCCAATCCCCGTGTCTACACTCCCCTGTGATCAGCGCTTCATGCCAGAAGAACCACGCTGTTTGGAGTGAGCGGAGAAAGGAAGAGGAAGTCTTCCAGGCATTGACAGTGAAAGCCAGCCCTTCAAAGGACCACAGAAACCCACACAGGCTTGCTTTATACCCCCCTTAGGGAAATGAAAGGGAAGCGTGCCATGTCTTTTGGTATTGGCATGATGGATGAATGAGTTTTATGCACTTGGTATGCGATCTGAAGAAGAAAGTGGTGTGGTGACTGAAATTCGTGGTTTGGGGTGTGAGGAGTGGTTGTTGCGAAATGGGGAAATGTAAGTTTTGTGTTTTTACAAGAGTGGGTTATCAGTCCTATCAGAATGATTCATTTATGGAGGTACCAGTCTCTTCCATTATGCTTTTCTATTATTTCTTGGTGTTGTCTGTTTGTTCATACTGTCTCTCTCTCTCTTCAACTTTCTCAAGGTTTGTGTTTCTCTGTTTCTCAATCCATCTTTCTCTTACTCTCTGTCTGTCTGTCTGTCTCTGTCTCTCTCTCCCTCTCTCTCTCATCTCTCTCTCTCTCTCTCCCCCTCATCTCTGTGTCTCTGTATGTATGTATATATGTCTCTCTCTGTCTGTCTGTCTCTTTCTCTCTTCTCTCTCTCTATCTCTCTCTCTCTCTCTCTCTCTCTCGTCTCTCTCTCTCTCATAAATATGTCTCTCTCTCCCTCTCTCTCTTGTTCATTGATCATTTTTGCTGCCTTTGAAGGCACTAACAAGCATGTGTATCACGATTATGCAGGAAGAGAAAGAAAGAGACAGATACAGACAGACAGATATACAGACAGAGATATAGGCAGATCAGTCAGAGCAAGAAAACCCAAACTCGTTATTCAACTATCCACTAATCATTAAGTATTACCATTAGATTGCAATAAAAATTCAAAACTACACCTCAAACAATGACAAGTTCTACACGTACACCTTAATTAACAAACACACTAAGAAACCAAATCTCCTCTAAGGTTTCAAACCTTCCACCCACTCCCTACCACCCCCTCTCCCTACCATCCTCCTCTCCCTACCACCCTCCTCCCCACCTGCCACCCCCTGCCCCAAGGACCAAGAGAATAATCATAGATCTGTTACCATTTGACCTCAATAAAACACAAACTAATCCTTGGATGATCACAAGTTATACATCCTAATTAACACAAGACTAAGAAACAAAATCGCCTTTAGGTTTCAATCCCCCCCCCCTCACCCCCCCCCCCACCTCTCACCCCCCACCCCCACAAAGGGGCAAGAGAATAATCATAGATCTGTTTCCATTTGAATGTAATAAAACACAAACTACTCCTCAAATGATAAGTTATACACCCTAATTAAAACAAGACTAAGAAACAAACTCGCCTTAGGGTTTCAATCCCCACCCCTCACCCCCACCTCTCACTTCCAAGCCCAAAAACGAGCAAGAGAATAATCATAGATCTTTTACCATTTGAATGCAATAAGATATAAACTACACCTCACAAAATAACAAGTTTTACAATTTAATCAAAATTCGCCTGAAGGTTTCACCCCCCCCCCCCCTTCTCTCCAAAAGGAACAAGACAATGATGATAGATCTTTACCACTTAATGCTATAAAACACAAAACTCCTTTTTAAAGAATGACGAGCTGTATACCTTAATTAACACAAAACTAATAAACACATTCACGTGAGGTTGCAAACCTCGATCTATGGCGCAAGACTATATAATCATAGATCTTTACAATTCGAATACAATAAACACACACAACACACCACACACACACGCACGCACGCACGCCATACGCACCACACGCACGCACGCACGCACGCACGCACGCACGACACACACACACACACACGCACGCACGCCACACACACACACACACACACACACACAACACACACACACACACACGATAGATGGCTTGATGAAAAAAGCAAATGCACTGCTTATTCAATGTACCATCTGAAAATAAAAGTTTGACTTTGACTTTGACACACACATACACACACAACTACACACACACACACACACACACACACACACACACACCACACACACACACACACACCACCCACACACACACACACAACAATTCACACACACACACACACACACACACACACACAAACCTCCTACTCTAAACAGAATACCAACCCACACCTTAAAATCAACAAAGAAAAAAAACTCCCAAAGGGTTTAAAAAAAAACCCTCCATTGAAAAACAAGAAAAAAAAATAAAAAATCACAGATACCAATGAAAAAATTAAAGGGTAAAAGGATAGGGCCCGGTTCCATCCAACCAAATTTTTCCCCGCTTGTACGGGGTTTGGGGGGGTGGGGGGGGATGTGTGTGTGGTGGGGGGGGGTAAGAGTTTTTTAAAAAAAATAAAGGATTGATGTGCGGGGCAGAAACTTTGACAACTGGCATTATCCATTCGCTCCCCCTCTCTCTGTCTGTTTTCGTTTCGGGCTGTTTCTCCCCCTCCCTTTTCTCTGGTCTCCCCTTCTCCTCTATCTCTGTCTCTCCCCTCTCTCGTTTGTCTCTCTCCTTTTCTTTATCTCTGATTTCTGTCTGCTTTCTCTGTCTGCCCTGCTTCTCTCTTTGTGTTTTCTCGTCTGTCTCTGTCTCCTCTCTCTGTGTATCCCTCTGTGTACTCTCTTTTCCCCTCTGTCCTCTTTTCGGTCCCCCTCATCGTGTCTTTTTTCCTCTCTCCCTCTCTCTCTTTTCTCCCCTCCCCACTCTCTCTCTCTCTCTTTTCCCCTGTCTGCTGTTTTTCCCCTGTCCCCCTTCTCTCCTCCCTCCTCTTTCCCCCTAAATTTCTCTCCCCTTTTCTCCCTCTCCCCTCTCTCTCTCCTCTTTTTTCCCCTCTCTCTCTCTGCTCTCCTTTTTCTCTGTCTGTCTGTCTTTCGTCTCCCTCCCCTCTCTCCTCTCTCCTCTTCTCTGCCCTCCCACTCCCTCTTTTTTTTCTCCCCTCCCTCTTTTCCCCTCCTCTCTCTCCCCTCTTTTCCCCTCCCTTTTTTCTTTTTCTCCTCTCTCGTGTCCCCCCCTCTCTCTCCCCCTCTCTCTCTTTCCCCCTGGGTTTTTTTTGTTTTTTTCCCCTTAGTCATTTACCCATTGCTTGAGAAAGGGCCTGCTGTCGTTGTCCATTGGGGGGTTTTTTGTGTTTTGTGAAGGGGGGGTGGGGTGGGGAGGGGGGGTTGTGTGTTTTTTTTGTGTGTGGGGTGCGTGTCGTGTGGTGTGTGAAGGGTGGGTTGGGGGATGGGGGTTGGGGTTGTTGCTTGTGTTGCATTTTTAAATGGTGTGAGGGGGGGGGGTTGGGTTTTGTGTGTGTTTGGGGGTTTTGGTGGGGGTGTTTGTGTGTGGTTTTGTTGGGGTTGTGTGAAGGTGGGTTGGTGATGGTGGGTTGGGGTTGGGGTTTGTATTTTAATGTGGTTGTGCATTGTGAGGGGGGGGGGTTTGGGGGTGGTGGGTTTGTGGGTGGGGGGTTTTGGGTTGGTTTGGGGGGGTTTTTGTGTTGTTTTTGTGTTTATATGTGCGGGGGTGCGTGCGGGGGGTTTGTATTAATTATGTTGTATTGGGGGGGGGTGGTGTGGTGTGTGTTTTGTGGTGTGTGTTGATTGTGAAATGTGTGTGTGTGGTGGGGTGTGTGGTAATGGGGGGTTTTTGGTGTGTTTTTGGCTTGTTTTTGGTGTTGATTGTTTTGGTGTGTGAGTTTTTATTTGGAGGGGGGGGGTCGTATTTGAGAGAAGAAAGAGAAGAAGAGAGAGAGAGAGAAAGAGAGAGAGAGAGAGAGAGGAGAAGAAGAGGAAAAGAGAAGAAGGGGAAGAGAGAAAGCCAAAAAATTGCCCATCTTGGCCCTAGCTTTTTTTGGGTTTGGGAACTGGGGTCCCTGTTAAGCTTTTTTTGAAGATATGTTGAAATTTTTATTGCATGCTGAAAGACCCCTTCGCTTTTTTTACATTCTCTTGATGTTGATCTGAAGTTTTGTTTTGGGCCCCCCCCCCCTCTCTCTCAATCTCGCTCTCTCTCTCCCTCCCCCTCTCCCCCTCTCCCCTTTTCCTTTCCCCTCTCTCTCTCTTCTCTACCCCCAAAAAGCATATTGTTTAAAATTGTTTTTTTCAATTTGGGGGGCTCCTTGCCCAAAAAAACGTATTTTTTAAATTTCAAAAAATTTCCCCTTCAGTGTTTCGGGGTACGGGGGTTTTTTCCCCTTCCTTTTCTTACTGTTTTGGTTCTGTTTTCTTTCTTTTTTCCCGGGGGTTTGTCTCTTTTTTCCCTTATCTCGGTTTTTCCTTCAATTTCTTCCTCCCTCACTCCTCTTTTCTCTCTCTCCTCTCTCCCCACCCCTTTTCCCCTCTCTTTTCTCTTTCTCTCCCTCTCTGTCGCGTTTCTCCCTTTCTTTTCACACTATGCACATATACTTTTTGCATTTCAAAAACAGCACAAATGAAAAGGGAAAATGATACGACAAAAAGGGGAGAGAGCAATAAAATAAAAAATTTAGCTAAGAAAAAGAAAAGAGAAGAGAGGGGAGGAGAGAAAGAGACATAAGAATCAAATTTTTAAGGATAGACCCAAAAAAACAGACAAATGGAATGAGAAAAAGCTAGATAAAAAAAATTAAACGGAGAAAACAAAAGAAGTATAAAAGAAACCAAACCTTTTATAATGAATTTCTTTTGTGTAACAAAAAGAGGGTAAACCCCCCTTGGAAAACAAAAACTTACACATACCACCCCCCCCCCCCCAATTCACAAAATCCCCCCTACCCCCCTCCCCACCCCCACCATCACCACCCCCACCCCCAAACCCCCGAAACTTCATTTATCGCAACACTTCCTTAACCAATCGCATTTCAAAATGCATAAAAAATCATTCATCCAACATGCCAAAAACCAAAAGAAAATGGGACGCTTCCTTTCTTTCCCCCAAGGGGGTATAAAGCAAGCCTGTGTGGGTTTTCTGTGGTCCTTTGAAGGGGGCTTTCACTGTCAATGCCTGGGAAAACTTTCCCCTCCCTTTTTCCCCTCACTTTCCCAAAAAGCGTGGTTTTTCGGCATGAAGCCTTGAACACAGGGGAGTGTAACACGGGGGAATGGTTTGGGGAAAACCAAAACAAGGAAGAATGAAAAAAAAAAGTGTTTTCGTTTTTTCCGAAAAAATTTTTGGTATTTTTTTTTTTTTTGTGTTAGTGTCCTTTTTTTTTTATACAGGGAAACAAAGCATGGAGTGCGGTGTAAACATGCCTGCGTGTACGCCCTGCAAAACCCAAAACAACACATTGGTAAAGGCATGCCACAAACCCCGCACACATAAATGTTCCCAAAACACAAACACACACCCCCCCCCATGCGCACAAAAACACACACACACATGCACGCACTCGCCCCAAAAATTTCAAACCAGATAATTATACGAAACCCCCCCTTATCTAAAAAACAAAACCTTAAAAAAAGGGGTTTTTTTAATCTTCAAAAAAAAAAACAAAAATCAGAACAAATACCCCCCAAGGCCCAAAAACTCACTTTGGGTGTATAACCCACAAAAATTTAAAAAACCCCGTCACTTTCATGAAAAAAACAAAGAAAAAAGACACTTTTTTTTTCAAGCAAAAAGATTTAAAAAAAGAAAGAAATTGGGGAACTGCCCAATTTTCTTCTGAAAAATGGATATTGGCGATGAAGGCCCCTGCCATTGAGAAACAAAAACCCCAATCATTTTGCATAACACACAACACAAAAAAAAAAACCCGAAAAGCAACAGTAAGCCCAAGAAAAAAAAACTGGAATTCTTTTAAAATTTTTCAATAAAGGGTCAGTGTACAACGTGAAAGTTTTGAAAATTTTTAAATGGAAAGGGTTTTTGGCATCTTTGTTTTAAAAAATGTCGATTCTTTGGGCCAAAATTTTATCGTGCCCCTAGGGCAACAAACCGTTCATTCTGGGGTGTTTTTGGTCCCACCCACGGTCATATGAAACAGATTTGAAAACTTTCTTCTGTGTCCGCTTCTGTCTTTCTGTCTGCCTGCCTGCCCTGTCGCCGTTTTCTTCTGTGCGTGTAGGTCTTTCTTCTTTATGTCTGTTTTACATTTTTTTCCTTTTCTCTCTGTCCCCCGTTTTCTTTTTTCTTAAAAGGGGCCCCTTTTTTCTTCTGCAAACTCTTGTTTTCTGTTTCTGTCTGCTTGTATTCTTTCTATCTTTTTGTCTGTCTGCCTCACTCGGGCTTCTATCTGTCTGTCTTGTGTTGTCTGCCTGTTTCACTATCTGTCTTCTGTCGTCTGCCCTGCCCTGTCTGTCTGCTGTTCTCTCTCTCTCTCTCCCCTCTCTCTCTCTCTCTCCCCTCTCTCCTTCTCTCTCTCTCTCTCTCTCTCCTCTCTCTCTCCTCTCTCTCTCTCCTCTCTCTCTCTCTCTCACGGGGGGGACGGGATAGCCTAGTGGTTAGAACATTGCGCTCGCAATCTGACGACCCGGGCTCGATTCCCGTTCAAGGGGGATATTTTCCCCTGGAGTTAACATAAGTATAGACTCCACTCTCCCTAAAAGTCCTTCGGATGAGACTATAAACCGAGGCCCCGTATGCGAACGCACGCAGAACATCTTCGCACACGCTAAATCCTGTTCCGCTTTTCGTAGTAGTAGGCCATTGTGCCGGTGGGAACAGATGACAGAATTTAAAAAACCGCATACACACGGGGACTGGATGTAAACAAGCACATACGTACTTATTCCATTATCCTCGAGATAAAAGAATAAAAAAAAATTAAACCCAACTGTTTCTCAGTTTTACTGCATAAACACAGGAACGGGATGTAAAAAAAACACACGAGCGTTAATTCCATTTTCCTCAGAATAAAAGAATAAATATATAAACATAAAATCTCTCTCTCCTCCTCCTCTTCTTCCTCCTCCTCCTCTTCTTCTTCTCCCTCCTCCTTTCTTCCAGTTGTTTTTGTTTATGTTTGTTTGCTTTGCTTTTTGTAGTGTTTGTTTTGTTGTTGTTGTTGTTGATAATGTTATTTTTGGACGGGGGCAAAAAGAAGGCCGGTGATTATCGTGAATGACTGGTTTTCACACTCTGACAAGGTAATATTGGTTGCCATCAGATTGTCTCTCGCGTCAAAAAGAAATCTGAAAGAGAGAGAGGGGGGAGGGAGGGAGGGGAGAGGGAGGAAGAAAGAGGGAGAGAGAGAGGGGGAAGGGAGGAGGGAGAGAGAGACAGAACAGAGACGGAGGTACGGTACAGATAGAGACAAAGAGAGACAGAAAGCCAGATAGAGATACATTTAGAGAGAGAGAGAGCAGAGACAGAGCAGAGAGAAAGAGAGACAGACGGACAGACAGACAGAGAGACAGAGAGACAGAGAGACAGATATAGACAGACAGACAGAGAGAGATGCAGATGGACAGAGACAGAAAGAGAGAGATGTGGGGGCGAGCGAGAGAATGGGGAAAGCATGGATTGATGGATGGATGATGGATGGATTGAGAGAGAGAGAGAGAGAGAGAGAGAGAGAGAGAGAGAGAGAGAGAGAGAGAGAGAAGAGAGAGACTGAAACAGAAACAGAAACAGAGACAGACAGACTAACAGAGACACAGACAGACAGAGATACAGACAGACAGAAAGAAACAGAGAGATACTGATTGACTGAGAGATACCAAACGCACTGGTTACACTCTTCAAGAGTAAAAAAAAGAAAATCGCAGACGATTTTGACAAGCTTGCCAGTTTCGTTTTGTTTTTTCACGTGTGTTGTCTTGTCTGCCTGTCTTGTTCAATCTTTCTTGGACAAGACTGGGGGTTTTGTCATTCTATGGAGGTTTTCTTCTTCTTGTTCTTCTTCTTCTTCTTCTTCTTCTTTCTTCTTCTTCTTCTTCTTCTTCTTCTCTTCTTCTTCTTCTTCTTCTTCGTCTTCTTCTTCTTCTCTTCTTCTTCTTTCGTCGTCGTCGTCGTTGTCGAGGTCGTCGTCGTCGTCCCGTCGTCGTCGTCTTCTTCTTCTTCTTCTTCTTCTTCTTCTTCTTCTTCTTCTTCTTCTTTGCATTCTTCTTCTTCTTCTGCTTAAGTTGTCTTCTCCTTCTCACCCCTGTTATTCCTTTTATGTGCGTGCGTGCGTGCATGTGTGCGTGTGTTTGTGTTGTATATGTGTGTGAGTATGTGTGAGTATGTTTGTGATATCTATTGTGTGTGTGTGTGTGTGTGTGTCTGTGTGTGTGTTGTCTGTCTGTCTGTGTCTGTGTGTCGGTGTGTTGTATGTGTGTCTGTGCGTTGTGTGCGTTGTCTATGTGTGTGTTGTGTGTTGTGCGTGTGTTGTGCGTGTGTTATGCTCTTCACCATCGATGCAGTCATACTCTGGCTTCGAAGGAGGTGTTCTCATTGATTTGATAAAGACAATCATAAATATAACCTTTGAACAGCTTTTTAAATATAGACTTTTGAACTGCATTTACATCAAACACTGATAACAAAACTGTTGACCTGGGCCAAATGAACAGATAAATAAAAAGCAACTAAGCGATCACCTAAGCAAATAAGCAAACCGCATGAAACAAAAACATCACTAAAAATGCTAAACGTGAATAAATACACTTTCAA
This sequence comes from Rapana venosa, assembly GCA_028751875.1. Classification (NCBI taxonomy): domain Eukaryota; kingdom Metazoa; phylum Mollusca; class Gastropoda; order Neogastropoda; family Muricidae; genus Rapana; species Rapana venosa. The sequence goes on along the minus strand of CM054152.1, from coordinate 56,479,225 downwards.
CATCTTACTCACTGAACTCCTATCTCCTTTTTATTGTTTTATGCCTCCGCAAAAAAAAACACCTATGTTTTTCATATCCTGTATACTTTGTTTTAATAACCTAGATAAGCTTTTATTTTTATTTTATTTTAAAAAATCTCATTTCTTTTGTTGTTTTCTATCTATCCTACACTTTGTATTATCGTTTTTATCACTTTCGGAGTTTGGGATTTGTTCCTTTATTTTCTGCATGCCACATTTCCAGTATCCCCTCGTGCTTATCAAGTTATCTTCTGCTTCCAATTTTTTGTTGTTGTATTCGCTGAATTTTTCTTTTCCATTTTTTTTCTCTCTTTTATTTTATTTTACTCGTTGTTTGTTGTTGTTGTTGCTTTGTTCCCCTCTCTCTGTTTCCTCTTCTATTTAATCTGGGTATGTATGTCAATCTGTGTGCATCTAAATCTGTGTGTCAGATTATCTTTTTTTTTTTAGTTGTTAACGTGTCTCTGTCTCTCTCTCTTTTCCTCTTTCTCCCCCTCCCTATCGTTAAACATCTTGCATTCACGTTAAAACCCATTCCGCTTTTTGGAAGATTTAGTCCATTGTGTGCCGGTGGGAACGGATGACAAAGTTCACCAAAAAATGCATACGCACGGGGACTTGATGTAAAATAAAGCACATTTTTCCTCGAAATGAAAGAATAGAATGAAAAGAAAAGAAATAAGATATGTCTCTATTCCTTTGTCTCTGTCTCAGTGTGTCCCTGTCTCTTTCTCCGGTTCTGTCATCTTTGCTGTGTCGTCTGTCTCTCCACCTCCTTCCCTCTTTTCTTCCCTTCCCTCCCCCTCCCCTCCTCCTTTTCTCTTCTCTTCATAATCATCCCTTCCCTTTCCCCACTCTCCTTCTTCTCTCCTCCTCTCCCTCTCCTCTCTCTCTCCTCTCTCTCCCCACCTCCCCTTTCCTCTTTCTCTTTCTCTCTCTCTCTCTCTCTCTCTCTCTCTCTCTCTCTCTCTCTCTTCCTCTCCCTCCCTCTTCTCTCTCTCTCTCTTTCCTCTCTCCTCTCTCTCCTTTCTCTCTCTCCTCTCTTTCTCTCTCCAGTCTCTCCCTCCCTCTCTCTCTCTTTCCCCCTTTCTCTCTCTCTCTCCTATCTCTAATCCCCCCTCTCTC
>CM054152.1:56460579-56473079 GCA_028751875.1 Rapana venosa | reverse complement strand
GCCTAATGGTTAGAACATTGCGCTCGCAATCTGACGATCCGTGTTCGATTCCCGTTCAAGGGGATATTTTCCCCTGGAGTTAACATCAATGCAGACTCCCACTCTCCCCAAGTCTTTCGTATGAGACTATAAACCGAGGCCCCGAGTGCGAACGCACGCAGAACATCTTGCGCACACGTTAAATCCTGTTCCGCTGTTCGTAAGAGTAGGCCATTGTGTGCTGGTGGGAACAGATGACAGAATTTACAAAACCGCATACTTACGGGGACAGGATGGAAAAAAGCACATAAGTGCTTATTCCATTATCCTCGATAGAAAAGAATAAATAAAAAAAGCACCTGCAACTTTCTAAACAATCTACAGGAAACATGCATTTAATTTCAAACGCCCGGCTTAGTTTACAAAGGCTGGGAAAAGTTTCTATATGGGTTAAGCTTGAATAAAAAAAAAGTAGGTTCTGTAGAGTTGATTGACCTAGTAATTATATGCGCATAGTTCAACAAAATGTGTTCGCATTTTGTTTATTGTCGCTGTTGTTATTGTTTGTTTATTTTCATGATGCCAGTTCGTTTTTGTTTATGGTGTGTTATGGTGTTTGTTGATGAATTGTTATGACCATTTTCTTTCTTTATTTGTCCAGCAGTGTATCTTCATCTGTCTGTGTGGTTGCTTGTTTGTCTGTCTGTCTATCCCTGTCTCTGTCTCTATGACTCGGTATGTCTGTCGGTTGGTTGGATGGTCAATCTCGCGCTCTCTCTCTCTCTCTCTCCTCTCTCTCTCCCCTCTCTCTCTCTCTCTCTCTCGCTTTCTCTCCTCGTCCTCTCTCTCTCTCTCCTCTCTCTCTCTCTCTCTCTCTCTCTCTCCCCTCTCCTCCCTCTTTCTCTCTCCCTCTTTCTCCCTCTCTCCCTTCTTCTCTCTCTCCTCTCTCTCTCTCTCTCTCTCTCTCTCTCTCTCTCTCTCTCTCTCTCTCTCTCTCTCGCTCTCTGTCGGTGATCTCCCTTGGATATAGGCAGGGCGACATTTTGCTGTGTAAATTTTGTGTTTTTTAAATTGCCAAATAAACCAGCACCATGCCAGTTGTCGGGTTACCAACAACGCTGGAAGTGACGCTAGGTGCCCTGCTGCAACAACACTGCATCACCTCATGGAAGGTCTGTGGAGAAGGCGAGCAAACGACTGTTGTGCTTCGACTGAAGGCTGGCTCAAGTGATGGGAACATGGCGGGTCAACAAACACCTGTGTACTTCCGCAGAAAGCCTCCCAGTCAGACCAACAGGACCGACGAAGGACAGAGGAGAGGAGACAGGCAGAGGAGAGGAGGGGGGCAGAGGAGAGGAGGCGGGCAGAGGAGAGGAGACAGACAGAGGAAAGGCAAGAAGACAAGGCAAGTGCATTGTTCCCATTCGAAACTTCGCCAAGTTTGTTTATGCCAACACCCCCCATCACCCAGTCGTCTACACACCAACACCCCAGCCTCTCCAAACCACATGCCTTCGCAATCGTTGCTTCCACACATGATTATCGCCGTGCGTCAGGTGCTGTCACAGTGTTGGAAGCTGACACAGTCGCTGAACAACAAGGTGGAATTGACCTGGTTGAGGTGCCTGTACCTGACATTAGGATGGAGGGGAGAACTGTGACGAATATCTAGATCAGATTCGGGATGCAGGCTACAGTGGAGATACTATAAAGAACTATGTGGGTGGGCTGAGAGACAGATCCCTGCAGAGAAATCTTAGGGACGTTTCTAGAAACAAGGACTTTCTTAATGTGTATACCTCTGATGAAACACCTGTACTATCATTTGTGAAAGTGAAGATATGATTTTTCAGTTATCTGGACAGATGACACTCACAACCCTGCTGATTACTTTTGGTTTGCAAAAAAGAACACAGGCAACTGACTCAGGAGAGAAAAAGACATTTATTCCAAGCTGCAGCTGTGGACACCTGCCGATCGTGACAGAATCAAAGACAGAATTAGTGCTGGACTGGATGTTTTACATGTTATGATGGATGCTATCAGATTTTTTCTGGGTTAGAAAGTGACTGTGGTTGCCTGTATATGTGCGTGTGTGAGTGTGTGTGTGTGTGTGTGTGCATGCGCACCCTCTTGTGCGTGCGTGCGGGCGTGTGTGTATGTGTGTATTGTGTATGTTCGTGCGTGGTGTGTGCGTGCGTGTGTTTGTGCGTGCGGTGTGTGCGTGTTCGTGCGTGTGTGTGTTCGTGCGTGTGTGTGTGCGTGTGTGCATGCATATGTGTGTGCATATGTGGAGAGAGAGAGAGAGAGTGAAGAGGAGAGAGAGAGAGAAGAGAGAGAGGAGAGAGAGAGAGAGAGCAAAAACAGGAGGTCAGGCATATTGTGAGTTAGGTTTTACGTGTTGGAAAGAGCATGAGTTACCGGATCAGACGGAATGTAGGGACAGGAAGCCCTGTCACAGACTCGGTGTTTTAAATGATGTTTGTGGTTGTTGTTACCCTCCCCCCTCCCTTTCCCCATTAGCAATGGGCGAAAGTGTTAGGCACCTATCATCTGAATCGTAATGTAAAACACTTCACCATGTCGTGGAATCCATGCCATGTCGACCATTTGGGCTGTAGAAATGATACATCTGTATTTCTGAAAATACGTGTTTTTGTGCCCATCCCCTTCCCACTGTCCCCATTGTAAATGGGCTTTAACAGCTTATTACAATAAAATATTGTCATTGTCTCTCTCTCTCTCTCTCTCTCTCTCTCTCTCTCTCTCTCTCTCTCTCTCTCTCTCTCTCTCTCTCTCTCTCTCTCTCTCTGTTCTCTAATGCACTCTCTATCTTCCTCTCTCTCTCCATTCCACCTCACTTCTCTCTCTCCTCTGTCTGTCTGGAGCCCGTGTGCGAACGCACGCAGACATCTTGCGCACACGATTTAATCTTGTTCCGCTTTTCGTAAGAGTAGGCCATTGTGTGCCGGTGGGAACAGATGACAAAATTTACAAAACCGCATACACACGGGGACTGGATGTAAAAATGCACATAAGTGCTTATTCCATCATCCTCGCTATAAAAGAATATTTTTTAAAATCTCTCTCTCATCTTGCTCTCTCTCATCTCTCTCTCTCTCTCTCTCTCCTCTCTTCTCTCTCTCTCTCTCTCTCTCTCTCTCTCTCTCTCTCTCGCTCTCGCTCTCTCTCTAATGCTCCCTTCAAATCAAATCTGCTCTAAACATCGGTTACAAGAGACGCATCATCTTGTTTCATGTAGACCACCCAATACAGAGGGGTTAGCTGGCATCATACTAGCTTCTGAATACCAGTGAGCGGCTTCAGCCGACCTCTTGCAAGCGAAAGCACAGATAAGGTTACACATTTCGAACCTGAGGCCAGGAGCCATAATCATAACCAACTTGCTCCTACTCATTCCTGTAATTTACCCTGTGTTTCGGGTAACCCTAAACCACACACCTCCTCACCCTCCTCCTCCGGTTTACTGGAATTAAGCAAAAAAACAAACAAACCTAAAAGATTTGAGATTTCACACACACACGCGCGCGCGCGCGGGAACACACACACGCACGCACACATAAGTGCTTATTTCATTATCCTCGATAGAAAAGAATATAATAATGATAATAAACAAACAAAACACACACACACACACACACACACAACACACACACACACACACACACACACACACACACACCACCGAACACACACACGCACGCACACATAAGTGCTATTCCATTATCCTCGATAGAAAAGAATATAATAATGATGATAAACAAAACACACACGCACATACAACACACACACACACACACTACACACACACACACACACACACACGCATGCACGGGATAGCCTAGTGATTAGAACATTGCACTCCCAATCTGACGACCCGGGTTCGATTCCCGTTCAAGGGGATATTTCCCTCTGGAGTTAACATCAGTGCAGACTCCACTCTCCCCAAAAGTCTTTTGGATGAAACTATAAACCGAGGCCTCGTGTGCGAACGCACGCAGAACATCTTATGTACATATTAAATCCTGTTCCGCTTTTCGTAAGAGTAGGCTATTGTGTGCCGGTGGGAACAGATGACAGAATTTACAAAACCGCATACACACGGGGACTGCATATAAAAAGTACATAAGTGCTTATTCCATTATACTCGATATAAAGGAATATAATTAAAAAGATAAACGCACACACACACACGCACACACACACACACACACGGTACACACACACACACACACACACACACACACACACACACACACACACACACACACACACACAGGCAGCTTAATTTCCAGGTTTGGTGGAAGTTGTGAATTGGGTCATCAGCTTGTTAGGGAATCTACATCTTGACCTCACAATATGTACATGACATTAAAGCGAGATGAGTTGTGGGGTTGTTGTTTAGGTTTCTTTTGGCTTGATATTTTTTTTCAATTTCCCGTCTTCCCCTTTTGTGTTCAATTTTTTTGTGGTTGTGGGTTGTACCTCTTGTTTGATAGGGGGTGAGAGTGGGGCTGGGGTATTAAGGGAAACGGGGGTGGGGGGTGGGGGTGGGGGGGGTGCTAGGTTTCTGGCAAAACTTTCTATCGATGGTCTCTCAGTCCAAACTCTTTCTGTCCCTCTGTCTGTCTGCCTCTTTCTATCCATGTGTGTGTGTGTGTGTGTGTGTGTGTGTGTGTGTGTGTGTGTGTGTGTGTATGTGTGTCTCACTCTCTCCCTTTCATCCCCCCCCCCACCACGCTCTCACTTTCTCTCTGTGACTCTCCCTCTTTCTCTCTTTCTTATTTTCCCTCTATCTCTCTCTCTTGCATCTCTCACTTTATCTCTCTTTTTTTTCTCCCTCTCTTTCTCTCTCTCACCCCATCTCTCTCTCTAATCCTTCCTCTCATTACCATCCATCTCTGTCTGTCTGTCTGATTTCTTCTCTCTCGCCCTCTCTCTCTCTCTCTCTCTCTCTCTCTCTCTCTCTCTCTCTCTCTCTCTCCCATCTCTCTCTCTCTCCTCTCTCTCTAGTTCTTCATCTCTCTCCCTCCCCCTCTCTCTCTTTCCTTCTCTCCCATTTTACTCTCTCAGTCTTCCCCTCCGCCCCCCTTACCCCATCCATTCACCAATCAAGGGTAGCTGAGGAATTGAATAAGGCAGGAAGGATATTACTGCCCACAGGAGAAGAACAGTTGTTAAAGTATCATCAGAACACACTCACACACACACAAACACACACGCATATTCTCTCTCTCTCACGCTCTGACACAGAATAAACACACATTTACACAAACACACAACGCTGACGCACATTTAAACAAATAAACACACATACATAAACACACACACACACACACACACACACGAGGAAGACACTTCTTAGAGTGTTATCAGAACATGCACAAGCGCACACACACACACACATACACACACACAAACACACACACACACGCCGTCTCGCACACATACACAAAGCTAACACACACACACACACACACACACACACACACACACACACACACACACACACACACACACACTTACACACACGCATCTGAAAATAAAGCTCGACTGACTTTGACTTTCAAACACACACACACACACACACACACACACACACACACACACACACACACACACACACACACACACACACACACACACACTCACACACACACATACTCTCTCTCTCACACACACACACACACACAAACACACACACACACCCTCTCTCTCTCTCACACACACATCCACCCACCCACCCACACACCCACATCCACACACACACACACACACACACACACACACACACACACACACACACACACACACACACACCTACCGAACACAGCACAACACCACACACACACACTCTCTCTCACACACAAACACCCCCCCCCCCCCCACGCACACACTCTCTCTCTCTCTCTCTCACACACACAAACACACACACACACACACATCCCACCCCACACACACACAAGCACTACAGTCACATCCAAGCCAGCCTTATTGGGGCTCCCTTCAAGCCAAAGTTTCTTGGCAATGGATGCTCTACAGAAAAGAAGATTACATCTCTCCCAGACCACTAATACCCCCCTCCAAATGAATGGAGAGAGAGAGAGAAAAAAAAAAGAAGAAGAAAAGACAGAAAGAGAGGATTCAGAAAGGAAAGGCAATAGGAAAGGAAAGGCAGCAGAAAGAAATACAAGCAGGCAGACAGACAGACAGACAGACAGAAAGAGGATTGAATGAAGAAGAAAACAGAAGAAAGCAAAAACTAAACAGAGCAGAACAGAAAACAGACAACCAAATGAAAACCAAAAAACAAATTAATAAAACCAAATCCAAAACAAGAGATACAATAAAAAAAACGGTCATAAAAGATCAAATACAAAAAAGAGTATGTATACACATGCTTGAGTGCACACACAGGGACACACACAGACAGACAGACTCACAGACGCACACACAGACACACACAGTCATACACACACACACACACACACACACACACACACACACACACACACACACACACACACACACACACACACACACACACTCACTTTGTGTGTGTGTGTGGAACGGGATAGCCTAGTGGTTAGAACATTGCGCTCGCAATCTGACGACCTGGGTTCGATTCACGTTCAAGGGGATATTTCCTCCTGGAGTTAACATCAGTGCCAACTCCACTCTCCCCAAAAGTCCTTCGGATGAGACTAGAAACCGAGGTACCGTGTCCGAACGCATGCAGAACATCTTCAGCACACGTTAAAACCCGTTCCGCTTTTCGGAAAAGTAGGCCATTGTGTGCTGGTGGGAACGGATGACAAAATTTACAAAACTGAATACACACGGGGACAGAATGTAAAAAAGCACATCAGTGCTTATTCCATTATCCTCGATATAAAAGAATAAAATAAATAAATAAATGAAACACACACACAAACACACACACACACACACACACACACACACACACACCAAGAAAACAAAACACAAAGAAAAAAGTGAAACAAGTACCCTCCCATCCCCAATCTCCCTCTCTCTTTCTCTCTCTCTCTCTATCTGTTCTCTGTCCCTCCCTCGCTCTCTCCCCCCTCTCCATTTTTCTCTCTCTCCCTCTCTCTCTTTCTCCCTCCCTTCCTCTATCTCTCTTACTCCTCCCCCTCCCTCGTTCCCTCCCCCCCGTCTCTCTCCCTCCCCTCTCTATCTTGTTCCCCCTCCCTCCCTACATTCCCCCTCTCTCTCTCGTTCCTCCCCCCTCCATCTCCTCTCTTCTCCCCTCCCACTATCTCATCACTCTCCCCCTCCTCTCTTTCTCCCCCTCCCTCCCTTCTCTCTCCCCCTCCCTCCTATGTTCACCCTCCTCCTCTCTTCTCTCCTCCCTCCTCTCTCTCTCTTTCTCCCCTCCCTCTCTTTTCATCTTTCCCCCTCCCTCGTTTTTCCCCCTCCCTTCCCTCTCTATCTCCCTCCCTCCATCTCTTTGTTCCCTCTCCCTCCCTACATTCCCTCTCCTCTCCTCTCTCTCCCTCCTCTCTCCTTCTCCTACATCCCTCTCTCTCTTTCTCCCCTCCCTCTACTCTATCTCTCTCATTCTCCCCCCTCCCTCGTTCCCCCTCCCTCCCTCTCTCTCCATCGCCCAATCTTTCTCCCCGCTCCCTCCCTACATTCCCCTCCTCTCTCTCTCTCTCTCCTCTCTCTCTCTCTCCTCTCCTCTCTCTCCCCTTTCTCCCCCACACATACTCTCATCGATCAACACACATCCTCCTCACCATCTTCACCACTCTCACCGCTCTGCCCTTCCCTGCAATCGTGTTCCCCTTCCTCCTGAACAGCACGCCCTTCATTTTCTCTCCACCATCCTCTTTCTACTTCTCCCCTCCTCCATCTCTCTCACCACACCCCTCCCTCGTTCCCCCTCCCTCCCTCTCTATCTCCCTCCCTCCATCTCTGTTCCCTCTCCCTCCTTGCATCCCCCACCCCCCTCTCTCACTCTCACTCTCTCTCTCTCTCTCTCTCACTCTCACTCTCTCTCTCTCTCTCTCTCTCTCTCTCTCTCTCTCTCTCTCTCTCTCTCTTTCTGTAGTTGAAATGGGAAAAACCAAAAACACACAGGGCATTACTGCTCACGACAAACGACAACAGAGAGATCCTCCATCAGACACCATCAATACTGACCACTCCAGCAGCGCTTTTGGGCCAGCTTTCCTAGGCAAGAGGATGCCACGGATAAGAGGATTGCATCGCTTAGGAAAACAAGGCACGGGCTCCTGTCAATGTTTTGCTTATGACCACCATCCCTTTTTAGGGGACGGGATAGCTCAGTGGTCGGAGCAGTCGCTTTTCCCCCACAGCTAAGGTTAAGCAGCGTCGAGCGTGGTTACCACTTGTATGCGTGACCGTTTACATGCCTTGGCTTCAGTACAGTTCTCCAAGTTCACCCCGCTGTAAATGAGTACCTGCCCTCTTTAGGGTCAGGGAAGGTAAAGCAGCGAGGGAGAGGAGATGGGCGCCGCCCTCAATATCCTGGCTCCTAGAGAAGTTGAGGTCTCTGACGCCTCGCTCTACTACGACCTTATAGGTTATGGGACACCTTTTACCTAGTATCCCTTTGCTATAACTACTACCACCATCAAATCTTCCCCGAAAAAAAGGAAATATTACATTGCTTGGGCTACAGGTATATGCTCGTGTCATTGTTTTTGTTTATGATCACTTTTCCTTTACTACAACCAATACCACCTCGTTACATCTTCCAGAAGAAGAAAAAAGTAAAAAGGATGATTATTTTGATACTAAGCTTCCTCCGGCTAAAAGAAAGAAAGAGATCAAGAGAGAGAGAGAGAGAGAGAGAGAGAGAGAGAGAGAGAGAGAGAGAGACAGACAGACAGACAGATAGAGACAGAGATTAAGAGAGAGGAGAGAGAGAAAGAGACAGACAGACAGAGACACAGACGGCGGGATAAACAGAGACAGAGAGAAAGAGAGAAAGAGAAAGGAAAATAAAAGCAAAGTAGTACAAACGCATCCTTAACAAAATAAAAATGAAAGGGAAAAAAATAAGACAAAAAACCCAAAAGAAACAGCTTTACCACTACTATCACCTCCTCCCAGAACAAAGTAAAAAAAAACCAAAACCCCACAATCACCAAACAACAAAAAATGAACAGAAAGACAGAAAGAAAGAAAGAAAAAAAAAAGAAAACGAACGAAAAAAACACAGAAGGGAAACCAAGAAACCCAACGAACAAAGAAACAAAGCAAGCATTAATAACCAAACAAAATTACAAGCAGACAGGCTTGAAAGCAAAACCTCAGCAGAAAAAAAAACCCCAACAGGCACATAAAAAATACACACAACACAAAAGCATTGCATGCACACCGAGAGGCACAAAGACAGAGAGAAAAAAAACTTTTAGAAATACACAAGTAAAACTAATAAAGACATTGACAGCAGAACACAGGAAGTGAGAAACAGGGAGGATAAAAAGAGAGTGAGAGAGTGAGAGTGAGAGAGAGAAGAAAAAGAAGAAGAAGAAGAAGAAGAAGAAGAAGAAAAAGAAGAAGTAGAAGAAGAAGAAGAAGACAAAGAAGAAGAAGAAGACAAAGAAGAAGAAGAAGAAGAAAAGAACCGAAGAACGCAGAGAAGGTAAGAGAACGAATGAGTGAAAGATAGCAAGACAAAATAACAGGGGGGGAAAGCAGAAAGGAAGAAAAAAGACAAACAAACAGAACAAATGAAAGAAAAAGGCAATAAGACCAAAGCATCAAATATAATATCGAAGAGGATAAAAACTAAACAAATAGGAAGAAAAGGAGAGAGAAACAGAGAGAGAGAGAGAGAGAGAGAGAGAGAGAGAGAGAGAGAGAGAGAGAGAGAAAGAGAAAGAGAGAAAGAGAGAGAAAGAGAGAGGGAGAGATGGACAGAGACAGAGACAGAGATGGAGGAGGGAAGGATAGACGAAGAAAAAGAGGTAGAGAGGAAGGGTGAGATGAGGAGAAGGAGGAGGAGAGAAAGAGAGAGACGGAGAGGGACAGAGACAGAGAGACAGAGAGACAGAGACAGAGAGACAGAGAGACAGACAGAGAGAGACAGACAGACAAAGTCAAAACAAGGAAATACTAATTTTTTTTTTAAAAAAGAGCACAAAGCCCGCCGAAAGAAAAGTAAAACAAAACAAAACGATATCGAGAACAAACTAAAATAAAACCACACACAAGTAAAACAAAACAAAAACCCCGCAAAACAACAACAAAAACAACAACAACAATTTTTATCATCCCAAGAGCAAGGAAATCAAGATCCCCCCCCCAAAAAAAACCCCACAAAAAACCACCCAAAAACCAACCACGAAAATAAACCAAAACAGTTTTTTTAAAAACCTAACTAAAACAAATAAATAAATAAATAAATATTTTTTTTTAAAAACAACAACAACAACAACAAAAACCAACTACAGAAAAATCAAAGATTCTTCGAAGGGCGGGAGACAAGGGATTTCAAACATGGGGGGCTGAGTTAAGTTAGGGCGGAAGCCGCTAACCCAGTTAGCCGATAGATTCTGCGCATTGTTTGTTTCCCTTTCTCTATGCTTTGTCAGGGAGGGGGGGGGGGGGTGTCTTTTGTCTCTTTTTGTCCTGGTTGTGTGTGTGTGTGTGTGTGTGTGTTTGTGTGTGTTTATTGTCTTTTTTGTTGTTTGCTGTTGGTTTGGTAAACAAGAGGACTGGTGTGTGTGTGTGTGTGTGTGTGTGTGTGTGTGTGTGGGTGGGTGGTAAGGGGGTTGGAACGGTTGTTATTTCTGTTTTTGTTCGCATCCAGTATTTTACTTTGCTTCTATGTCCTATTGCGTTGTTGCTTCCATGTTACGTCTGTTCGTCAAAATTATATAATAGAGAAAAAGTGATAAGGGGTATGTCATGTTGTGTCTGTTTCTGTGTGTCGTCAGTGTCCTGTCAGCCTGTCTGTCTGTCAGTCTGTCTGTCTCGCTCCTTGTCTCTTAATTTTACTCTCTGTCTCTCTGGTTTTTTCTTTGTCTGTCTGTCTGTCTGTTTCTCACTCTTTCTCTCTCATACACACGCACACACACAATGTCCTTATCTCTCTCATAGACACACACACAAATATCCATATCTCTCTCATAGACGCGCGCACACACACGCACACAAATATGCATATTTCTCTCATAGACAAACACACATATCCATATTTCTCTCATAGACGCACACACAGATATCCATATTTCTCTCATAGACGCACACACAGATATCCATATTTCTCTCATAGACACACACAAATATCCATTTTTCTCTCACAGATACACACAAATATCCATATTTCTCTCATAGACACCTACACACACATATCCATATTTTTCTCATAGACAAACACACAAACATCAATATCTCTCTAGCTCTCTGTCCCTTGCTCTCTCTCTCTCTCTCTCTCTCTCTCTCTCTCTCTCTCTCTCTCTCTCTCTCTCTCTCTCTCTCTCTCTCTCTCTCTCTCTCCCTCCCTCCCTCCTAGACACACAACACACACACACACACACAACACACCACACACACACACCTCACTCTCACACACACACAATCACTTTCAGTCAATGCATTTTCCCTCTTTCAAGCTGTTTGTTTATCAAACACGAGCCAGCAGCAATACCCCCTTATCCCTTAAATCATACTGTCAAGAGGAAGGAAAGGTAGGAGGACTCTTTCCTTTAAATCCACCAGACAAAATCCATTGGAATCACTCCACAGGGCTCACGCAGACACGCTCGTCACTTAGCTACCACAAGTTCAGGAGACAAATAAATAAATAAATGCCGACAAAAGTTTAACAACATAAAAAAGTGAAATCAAACGTGTAACGCCCTGTGAAATCAGGAATGTTAAAACCAGACACGGATAGTTGCTGTCTGATCATTTGAGAAAAACAAACCAAGAGGAAACTGATTAATCACTTTAGCTTTAAACATACGATTCAGACACCCAGAATCCAAGTTTTTTTCAAAGTTTTGCTAAGAAATGCCTAAGCTGGTTTTTATACTTCTTAATCCATCTAATTGTGTCCCCTATTCCTCTCTCTCTCTCTCTCTCTCTCTCTCTCTCTCTCTCGCTCTCCTCTCTCTCTCTCTCTCTCCATTATCCTCGATATAAAAGAATTTTTTTTTAATCTCTCTCTCTCTCTCTCTCTCTCTCTCTCTCTCTCTCTCTCTCTCTCTTAACTGCATTTTCCCCTTCCACCTCCTAACCCTATCAAACTTCATCCTGGTGACGAGGTATCTGTATACATACATACATACAATTATTCACCAGACTCCTTCCAGCCAGAAGCAGGTGAAGAACAGAGCTAATTTCTGCTGACAGCACAGGACAGGACAGGACATGATAGGACAGACTGTCCCTTCCTGTATCGAACCCCCCACCCCCCACCCACCTCACCCACCCACCCCAACCCCCCCTCTCCCCTGACAACAGTGGAGGAAATCAATACAACAATGTCAACAACATCC
>CM054152.1:56450579-56455579 GCA_028751875.1 Rapana venosa | reverse complement strand
ATTGTAAATGAAAAACCACTGACATTAGTAGAACGCGAAGCAATGGAATGAGACAAAGGAAAAAAATGGGAGGTTTAAAAAATATGAAATAGAGAGGTGAGAGAGAGAGAGAGAGAGAGGGGGGGGGGGAGAAAGACAGACAGACTAAAAGACAGACAGGAGGGGGAGAGACATAGAGAGGGAGAAAGGTGACAGATATAAACAGAAAGAGGGAGAAGAAAAGGAGGATGTGAATGAAAAGAAAAGCCAATCATAGGCAGAGGAGAGAGAGAGGGAGAGAGAGAAAGGAGAGAGAGAGAGAAGAGAGAGAAGAAGAGAGAGAGAGAGACAGACAGACAGAGAGAGAGACAGACAGACAGACCGACCAGCAAACAGAGTTCAGTGAGAGAGAAAAAGAGAGACAGAGAGACAGTGGCAGAGACAGAAACTAAAACACAGACAGACAGACAGACAAACAGACAAGCAGACAGACAGACAGAGAGACTGACAGTGATAGAGAGACAGAGAGATGTATCCTACAGACCAAGCAGCAGTATGATATTATTGTACCGCACACGGTCAGTCAGGACAGCTCAAGAGCAGAGCAGAGCAGGGCAGAGCTAATTTGTGCTGACAGGACACACTGTGGCTTTCCTGGGGACTGGACAGTCAGCATCGGAGGAAATCAATACAACGTCAGCAACCTAACCATCTCCACTCCAATCCACTCCACTCCGCTCTACTCCACTCCGCTCTACTCCACTCCGCTCTTCTCCACGCTCCACCACTCCACGCTTCCACGCTACTCCACTCTTACTCACTCTACTCTCCACGGCACCAAACACGATACCACCTGCTCTACATTCAGGTAGATGACATCATCACAATGCAATGCATACCACATCTTATTTCCACCCTACCAAACCCCATCCTTTCCATCCACTCCACCCCCTCTCCAGCTTACTTTACTAACTTAATGATTAGCAAACATGAAGGTATAGGGAAGTAGGGAGAGAGAGAGAAGAAAGATACGGAAAAAAAAGAGTACAGAGAAGGAAAGCAAAAGAGGAGAGAGAAAAAGGACAAAAAAAGAATGAACAGGGAGAAAACAAACGGACAGTTAGAGAGAGGAGAGTGAAACCGGGGGGGGGGCCAAGGAGAAAAAACAACTTTCAACTTAAAGATGATAAATGAGAACAGAGGGGGGGGGCAGAACCTTCATTAATAGATGAAAGGAGAGAGCAGGGGGGGGATTAGGAAAAACAGACTTATCAATAGAATATTGCAAGTAGAGAGTGGGGGAGGAGAAAGAGAGTTTAAAAGATTGAATGAGAAGAGAGAGGATTTGGGATGAGTAAGACAGACTTTATTAATTTGTTAAGATAAGGGGGGTTGAGGGTAAAGATCATGATGAATAAATGAATTGTGAGAGAGGGGGATTGGTAAAGATCGCTTGTCTTAAATGAGTCAGTAAGGGAGTCACGGCAGGGGGGGGGGGAGTGAGAAACAGATTTTACAATTTTTTAGGGGATTGGGGACTCGGGGGGTTGCAGTATTTCTGGAGTTATTCATTGGGAACTTGTCTTTTAAGTCTGTGAGAGAAAGAGAAAGAGAGAGAGAGAGAGAGAGAGAGGAGAGAGAGAGAGGGATGGAGAAACAATGAGATACAGAGACACAGAGAAAGAGAGGGAGAGGGAAAAAGTAACAGAGACAGAGAGAGACAGGGAGAAACAGAGACACAGTTAGAGAGAGAGAGACAGGGGGTGGGGAGGGAGAAAGACAGACTTTCATTAATAGATTGATAATGGAGAGAGAGGGGGGGGGGGGGGGGAGGGAGAAAAGACAGACTTTCATAATAGATTGATAATGGAGAGGGGGGGAAGGGAGAAAGACAGACTTTCATTAATAGATTGATAATGGAGAGAGAGAGGGGGGGGAGGGAGAAAGACAGACCTTCATTAATAGATTGATAATGGAGAGAGAGGGGGGAGGGAGGAAAGACAGACTTTCATTAATAGATTGATAATGGAGAGAGAGTGGGGGAGGGAGAAAGAAAGACTTTCATTAATAGATTGATAATGGAGAGAGAGGGGGGGAGGGAGAAAGAAAGACTTTCATTAATAGATTGATAATGGAGAGAGAGGGGGGGGGGGGGAGGGAGAAAAGACAGATTTTCATTAATAGATTGATAATGGAGTGAGAGGGGAGAGGGAGAAAGACAGACTTTCATTAATAGATTGATTGATAAATGTTTATGCCGAAAGGTTACATATTAGTAGAGAGATGGGGAGAAGGAGAAGGAAGAGGAGGAAGTGGAGGAGGATGGAGAGGCATACAAAGCCAGAGACAGAGACACACAGACAGAGACCTAATTATCTGGACATGTACACAGTTTGTTCATTAGGAACAATCCAAGACAGGTAGTAAGGGGAAGAGCTCATTTCTGCTGACAGGACAAGGAACAATCCATTTCATTTTCATTTATTTCATTTATACCACTTTAAGTCACGCAGATTTCTCTGCGTGAAATTCGGGCTGCTCTCCCCGGGGAGAGCACGTCGCCACAAGAGCAGCGCCACCCTTTTTTTTTTCTTTTTTCCTGTCTGCAACAGTATTTGTTTCCCTATCAGAGTGGCTTTTTTCTATATAATTTTGCCAGGGACAACTCTCTTGTTGCCGTGGGTTCTTTTACGTGCGCTAAAAAAATTATGTGCAACACACGGGACCTCGGTTTATCGTCTCATCCGAAAGACTAGCGCCCAGACCACCACTCATGATCTAATGGATGGGGAAAAAGTTTCGGGTCCAAACGGGATACGATCCACCGCACACTTCCGACCCGGACTTTTCGCTTTCTAGACAGGCGCGTTACCTCTAGACCACCGATCCAAGACAGGTGGTAAGGAGAAGAGCTCATTTCTGCCGACAGGGACCAGGAACAATCCAAGACAGGTAGTAAGGGGAAGAGCTCATTTCTGCTGACAGGACAAGGAACAATCCAAGACAGGTGGTAAGGAGGAGAGCTCATTTCTGCTGACAACAACAATCCAAGACAGGTGGTAAGGAGGAGAGCTCATTTCTGCTGACAACAACAATCCAAGACAGGTGGTAAGGAGGAGAGCTCATTTCTGCTGACAGGACAAGGAACAATCCAAGACAGGTGGTAAGGAGGAGAGCTCATTTCTGCTGACAGGACAAGGAACAATCCAAGACAGGTGGTAAGGAGGAGAGCTCATTTCTGCTGACAGGACCAGGAACAATCCAAGACAGGTAGTAAGGAGAAAAAAAAAAGTATGTTCTTTCGAGCCAGAAGGCCCATAGAGCCAGAGCTTATCCCGGTTTCTGTAGCGTTAAGCGGACTGATGGTTTTTCACCACCCCTGTGACAGGACGCTAGTCTGTCGCCAGATACTTCCCCAGCAGAGCTGGTACCCACTTGTACACCTGGGTGGAGTGAGGAAAATAGGAGTAAAGTGTCTTTCCCAAGGACACAACACCGAGCCGAGCGGGGATCGAACCCGCGACCTCTGGATCACGAGTTGACCACCCAAACCACTCGACCACAGTGTAAGGAGAAGAGCTCATTTCTGCTGACAGGACAGACCCTGGCTTCCTAAACCAACCCCTTCCCCTTTCCCTCCCCTACTCTTCCTCCAACCCCCAACTCCATCCCCATTCTCCACTCCCCCCCCCCCCCCCCCCCCACCAAACCCAGGAAGAGTCAGCAGTGTAGAGGAAATCAATACAACGTCAACACCACCTCTCTACCCCCCACCCCCACCTCTCCACTCCTCTCCTGTCCACTTCACTGAGGGCTGATAGCTCTATTCTGCCAACCCTCCTCCCTCCCTCCCTTCCTCTTCTCTATTGGGTTAAGGGCACAGTTAGGCTAAGGGGAATTTTTTGGGAGGGAGGAGGGAGGGTTTTTATTACTGGGGATGCAACACGGAGCAGGGGATAAGGAAGGATTAGGAGGTGGAGGATAGAGAGAAAGCGATTTTATTTGTATTTTATTCTTTTATTTCTAGGATAATGGAATAAGCACTCATATGCTTTTTTACATCCAGGCCTCGTGTGTAAGCGGTTTTGAAAATTTTGTCATCCGTGCCCACGGGTACACAATGGCCTACTCTTCCCAAAAGTGGAATGGATTTTAAATTGTGCGCAAGATGTTCTGCGTGCGTTCGCACATGAGACCTCGGTTTATAGTCTCATCCGAAGGATTTTAGGGGGGAGTGAAGTCGGCACTGATGTTAACTCCAGAGGAAGAATCCTTTTGAACGGGAATCGAACTCGGGTCAGCAGATCACGAATACATCAGTCTATCCACCAGGCTATCCCGTACCGGAGTGTGTGTGTGTGAGAAAGACAGGAAAATAGAGACAAGCATATATTATGGACAGAGAGACAGACAGGGATGGAGAGAAGGAGATGTATCTGCATACAATCTGTACACTTGGGTATGCTTGTGAGGGTGCTTGGGACCTGTCACCATGAAAAGGATCCCCACCTTCTGGAAATTCTATGCCAGGAATTCCTTCTTTTCAATCCCTCTCTTTTTTTTCTTGCCTTGTTCCTTTTCTTCCTGTCCTCCCTTCTTGTCTTACTTTCTGCCTTCTCAGTTCATTCTCTTGCCCTTTTATTTTTAACCAGAAAAGATTTCAATAGGTAACATTTCTCTTCAATGGTAAAGTCAGATTGGCCGGGCTTGACTTGCCAGGTGCTTAACAGCAGCGCAACAAATGTTCACTCATAGGAGAGACAACAACAACAACAACAATACTACTACTACTACTACTAGTACTACTACTACTACTACTACTACTACTACTACTACTACTACTACTACTACTACTATATAGTTTGAGCTTTTTCATTCATTTATTTTTTCATTTATTCTTTTATATCGAGGATAATGGAATAAGCACTTTTGTACTTTTTTACATCCAGTCCCCGTGTGTATGCGGTTTTGTAAATTTTTGTCATCCATTCCCATCGGCATACAATGGCCTACTGTTACGA
>CM054152.1:56440579-56445579 GCA_028751875.1 Rapana venosa | reverse complement strand
TTGTTGTTTTTTTTTTTTGGGGGGGGGGGGGGGGGGGGGGGGGGGGCGTCTAATATCACTAAAAGTGAACAGACGTAAATTGAAGTCAACAACAACACACACACACACACATCCTTCGGATGGAATTATAAACCGAGGCCCCGAGTGCGAACGCACGCAGAACATCTTGCGCACACGTTAAATTCTGTGCCCAAGATGCAATTCTGCATGTTCTGTGTGTGTGCGCGCGTTCGTGCGTGCGTGCGCACGCGAGCCAGCATATTCGCTTAGTCCGTGTGTGAAGAAACGACAAGCCAGGATAATGTCTGTGAGAATACATAGATAGACTATGTCAAGAAAGAGGAAAGACTTCAACATTATTGCTATACCATAAAACCGTTAAAGTCAGATTCACTCTGAATCTACATGGGGAGAAAAAATATGAACTAAAATAGCCGGTACTCCTCTCTCTCTCTCTCTCTCTCTCTCTCTCTCTCTCTCTCTCTCTCTCTCTCTCTCTCTCTCTCTCACCTTCTCACCGACTCTCACTGATTCTCTCTCCCCTCCCTCCGTCCCTCTCCCACCCCCCCCTCTTTTTCTCTCTCTCTCACTCTCTCTCTCTCTCTCTCTCTCTCCCTCTGTCTCTCTCTCTCTCTCCCTCCCTCTGTCTCTCTCTATGTCTGTCTCTGTCTCTGTCTGCCTCTCCCTCTCTCTCACTCTCTTTCTCTCTCTTTCCCCCTCTCTCTTTCTCCCTTCTCTCTCTCTCTCTCTCTCTCTCTCTCTCTCTCTCTCTCTCTCTCTCTCTCTCTCTCTCTCTCTCTCTCTCTCTCCTTCTCGCCGACTCTCCCTGATGCTCTCACCCTCCCTCCGTCCCTCTCTCTCCCTACCCCTCTTTCTCTCTCTCTTCCTCTGTCTCTTTCTCCCTCCCTCCCTCCCTCTGTCTCTCTGTCTCTCTCCGTCCTCTCTCTCACCTCCCTTCTCTCTCTCTCACCCCTCCCTCTCTCCTCTACCCCCCCCCCCCCTCTCTCTCTACCTCTACCCCGCCCATGACATTTTTCAACTGCTTGTCAAGCAGCAATAGATTTCCTTACTGTTGGCAAGGAAGCGAGCAAGGAAAGAAGGAAGGATATTGCAGCACTGGAGGTTTGCCTAAAGGCTTAATTGTACCGCTTCGGCGGAACATTGATATTAGGGAGCCAATTAAAAGAGAACAGAGAGAGAGAGAGAGAGAGAGAGAGTAGAGAGAGAGAGAGAGAGAGAGTGAGAGAAGAAGAAGAAGGAGGAGGAGGAGGAGGAGAGAGAGAGAGAGAAAAGGGGGGGGGGGTAATGAGAGATAGATGGAAAGACAGAGAGACAGAGCGAGTCGGAGAGAGACAGAGACAGAGGAAGAATGGAGAGAAAAAAAAAATAGAGACATCTAGAAAGACAGAGAGAAACAGAGCGACAGAGAGAGAGAGAGAGAGAAAGAGAGAGAGAGAGGAGAGAGAGAGAGATGAGAGAGAGAGAGAGAGATGAGAGAGAGAGAGAGAGAAAGAGAGACACAGAGACAGACAGACAGACAGCTAAACACACAGAGCCTGCCTCTGGCATCTTTGTGGAGAATGTCGTTGACTTTTCCCTGCATTTTAAAGACTTTTTTCTTTTTCTTTCTAACCTTTTGTCTAATATCTCGCATGTTGTTCAAAATGTGAACAGCCCAAGACAACGGATTTTTTTTAAGAAAGAAAAAAGGTTGTATGTTAACAATATTTTATTGCTGAGAAGAGCAGTCAAAGATATTGCATTTTTAGGGGGGGGGGGGGTCAGTTTCAGTCATGTTCTTTCTGTTTCAAATACCCTAAGGATCTTTCAGACAGACAACGCTGAATAGCATAAAGACGGGAGAATGAAACAAGGTAAGATTGAAAGGAGATGGACAGAAACCTTATATTGTTTATAATTTCCCTTTTAATGCGGACCGTGTCATATCTTCTCTGCCAAATTCATAAAGGTGTTTTCCTCTCAGGATCCACTGCGTTGAAAACATGGCAGCTATTTTCAATTTGGACCGTAGAATTTCTCCATTTCCACGCTGTTTTTATTCTCTCCACTGGCTGCCAATCTAAGACAGAATTAGTTTAAAGTTGATCTGACTTATACAGGTTTTTTTGTTGTCTTTTGTGGCTGTCTGATTGTTTTCATGCTTCGTATTGTAATAGTATTTTTTTCTCTTTTCCGTTTCTCGGGTAAAGGTTAGATGTTCACCAATGAGATTTTGCACACCATTAAGGGAGATGTATTACAATTGCGGGGAAGACGAGTAAGATTTCAGGTTTTTTTGTCGATTTCAACTTTTTCTATTTACCACGAAATGTAGCAGTAAAATACATGTCTTCACTCTCTATCTTGTTTTTGCACTATAACAGATTCCCACTCATTATCTTTCTTCTTTTCTATTGATCTTTCGATCCCTGCTTAAAACTTCTCTCTCTCTCTCTCTCACCCTCTCTCTTCCTGTCTCTCTCTCTCTCTCTCAGTAAAATTAAATTTAAAGAGGGTTAGAAGAAAGCAGACGGAAAGAAAGTCTCTAGACTTCTATGTTTTCTAGTGCAACTAGTGGAATTACATCGTCTATGCTTCTTGTTGCGTGTTTGTAAAGATGAATGTGAGGTTACATGAAGATTGTGGGCGCGTATTGCAGAAGAAGAAGTAGAAAAAGAAGGAGAAGGAGACGAAGAAGAAGAAGAAGAAGAAGGAGGAGGAGGAGGAGGAGGAGGAGAAGAAGAAAAGAAGAAGAAGAAAGACGACGACGACGACGACGACGACGACGACGAAGAAGAAGAAGAAGAAGAAGAAGAAGAAGAAAGACGAGGAAGAAAGACGAAGAAGGAGAAGGAGAAGAAGAAGAAGAAGAAAAAAGAGAAGAAGAACGAAGAAGAACGAAGAAGGAGAAGGAGGAGAAGAAGGAGAAAGAGGAGAAGAAGGAGAAGAAGACAAAAAAGGAAGGAGAAGAAAGAGAAGAAGAACAATAACAACAAAAACAGAATAAGAAGAACAAGAACAACACGACAGACAATAAGAAGAACAACAAGAAGAAATTCTAAAACCATGCATGCACGTACCACACTCATGACATCATAAGGATGACACATCCATGCATGCTTTCAGTCTGTCACGCAATATTGGGAGAGATAAAAGAGGAGACTGTCAATAAGCTATAGCGTCACGCATACCCTGTTCTCAACCAACAGTGACACACGATAACAGTACTACCATGCCAAAAACATCGCCACCAACAGTATAGCACGCATATCCCAAAAACCAACGACACTGAATAATATGGAACATGACAACAAAAGCTACCTCATAACAAATAGGTACTGCCATGCGATCTGCCTGCTATTTTTCCCCGTCAATCCTCCAAGTGCAAGGTTGTTTGGGGTACTGGTCTGCTATGTTTTGTTGGCTGTGTTTTCTGTCCCTGCCAATATGCAGGGCAGTCATGTTTATGTCTACATCGCAACTGCCAAACAAAACCAATGTCAGAGATGGGTTTTTTTTAAAACCAAACTGCATATCATATTACAGTGGAAAAATCTTGAGTACATGGTACTTACTCCTATTTTTCTGTACCTTACAAAACTACAGAACTACAACCCCATTGTATAATTCAGATCAAATTTAAACTAATTCTGCCTGAGATTGGCAGCCAGTGGAGAGAATAAAAACAGCGTGGAAATGGATAAATTCTTCGGTCCAAATTGAAAATAGCTGTTATGTTTCCAACTCAGCGGAACCTGAGTGGAAAACACTTTTATGAACTTAACAGAGAAGACATGACAGAGGAGCTGCATTAAAAGGGAAATTATAAACACTGATTTTCTTCATGTGCAAATAACACGAAGAAAAGCAACGCCTTAGCAAGTCTACAGCTAAACTGACCTGGAAAATTAAAGAGAAAACATCCAACCTGAATCCATCAGGTTTTAACAATCTAGCAGGTCTGCAGCTTAACTGATCTGGAAGATTATTTAAAGCAAAACATCCAACTTGAATCTGCCAGGTTCTAACGACCTAGCAGGTCTGAAGCTACACTGATCTGGAATATTGTTAAAGCAAAACATCCAACTTGAATCTGCCAGGTTCTCACGCCCTGGCAAGTCTGCAGCTAAACTGATCTGGAAGCTTATCAAGGCAAAACATCCAGCTTGAATCAGCCAGGTTCTAACGACCTAGCAGGTCTGCAGCTTAACTGATCTGGAATATTGTTAAAGCACAATGTACAGCCCGATACCCCCAGGCGCTTGTCGGGATTCGACCCCCCAACTTGTAACCTGAACCACTTTTAATCAGAAACTGGACTATGTATTCGCTTTGCTGTGTCCCTTGCCAGAGTTAGTCTTCAGACTTTTAGCAATCCCCAACACGTAGTCCTATAGCAAGGCAGAAACTCCATTAGCTCAAGCTACTTTGACATGCAAATAAGCCAGGAACAGTGTGTGTGTGTGTGTGTTTGTGTGTGTGTGTGTGTATTGTGTGTGTGTGTGCGTTTGTGTGTGTGTGTGTGCGTTTGTGTATAATTATGTTTGTGTGTGTGAGTGCGTGTGCGCGTGCGTGCGTGCGTGAGTGTGCGTGTTTATTAAAAAATGTTATTCTTTATTTCGAGGATAATGGAATAAGTGTGTGTATGTGTGTGTGTGCGTGAGTGCGCGTGTGTGTGTGTGTGTGTGTGTGTGTGTGGTGCGCGCGCGCGTGTGTGTGTGTTCTAATATAATCAATTCACTAGATTTAACAGTACCTTGAGCTAAGATCTCAAACTAAATCCTTGGTTTCATTTTCTACTCTTTCAATTCTCCTTAATAAAGGTAAAGGTGTCCCATAACCTATGTGGTCGCAGGGGAGCGAGACATCAGAGACCTCAGCTTCTCTAGGGCCAGCATATTGAGGGCGGCGCCCATCTCCTCTACCTCGCTGCTTTACCTTCCCTGACCCTAAAGAGGCAGGTACCCATTTACAGCTGGGTGAACTGGGGGACTGTACTG
>CM054152.1:56428079-56433079 GCA_028751875.1 Rapana venosa | reverse complement strand
CATACTTATAAAAGCAACAATTATTAACAATCATAATTATAAAAGCGCTTAAGAACAGTATTTGCATTAAACGTTGCATGCCTATTGCAGCACAAAAGAGACAGCAAAACAGACAGACTGACTGACTGACTGACCGACCGACCGACCGACCGACCGACCAACCGACCAACCGACCAACTGACTGACTGACTGACTGACTAACTGACCGACCGACCAACCGACCAACTGACTGATTGACCGCCTCACTAACTGACTGATTGACTATTTTCCTTAACAGCATGAGGCCTCGCACTCAATTTTCTACACACCCTGGCTGTCAAATTAAGATGTGCCAGTGACTCAACGGCCTCTCGACCATAAACCTCACACATACATTTCACCCTGAGGTGGACAAGCGATGGGTCATCATCCATTTCACAACGTGGCGAACAGTGGCATGCCTCTATAAAGCGAGACATATGGGACACGGCGGTTAATGACAAGCCCATTTTTCTCTACTCCCCTTCCATTTTTCCCATTATCTTCCACACTATTCTGCCTGGGATTTTGTAGCGTCTGTGCATACTCGTAATAGAATGTCTGTTGTTGTTGCTGTTGTTGTTGCAGCTGCTGCTGATGGCGGTGGTGACCATGAGAGGGGTGATGGTGATGCATGATGATAATGATGGTGAAGATGACGATGATGATGATGATGATGACGATGACGATGATGGCAATAATTCATAGTGACGGTAATCCACGATGATGATGATGATGATGATGATGATGGTACAGTCTTGATGATAATGATGATGATGATGCTGATGATAATGATGATAAAGAAGAGGGAGAGGGATGGAGGGGGAGGGAGAGAGACAGACAGATAGACACAGACAGACAGACAGACACGCGGACAAACAAACACACACACAGACAAACAACACGCACACAGACACACGGACAACCACACCACACCCTCCTCACCCTCACCCCTTCACCCCCACTCTCCTCACCCCACCCCTCCCCCTCCACCACACACACGTACTTAACCTTGAGGTCAAACTACAGAGACAAGTTATCATCATTTTCAGCGGTGGGGGGGGGGGGGGGGGGGGGGGGGAGGGGGGGTGTTCCTGTCTAGAGAACAAGGGACGGTACCAGGTGAGTTATGTCAGGCAGCGGTTAATTCCCCCTTTCCTCATTTCTCCACTGCTGCGATTGGCAGGGTGCCTGCACAACCATTATGGAATCTCTGCTGGTGATGCTGCTGCTGTTGCTGTTGCTGCTGTTGGTATTGTTGTTGCTGCTGCTGCTGTTGTTGCTGCTGCTATTATTGTTGTTGCCGTTGCTGTTGGTGCTGTTGGTATTCTTCTTGCTGCTGCTGTTGGTATTGTTGTTGTTGCTGCTGCTGTTGCTGCTGTTGGTGGTATTGTTGTTGTTGCTGCTGCTGGTGGTATTGTTGTTGTTCCTGCTGCTGTTAGTATTGATGTTGCTGCTGCTGGTGGTATTGTTGTTGTTGCTTCTGCTGTTGTCGCTCTTGCTGCTTCTGTTGTTGCTGTTGTTATTGCTGTTGCTCTTGCTGCTGTTGTTGCTGTTGGCATTGTTGTTGTTGCTGCTGATGTTGCTGCTGCTTCTTCTGCTGCTTTTGCTGCTGATACTGCTGTTGCTCTTTCTGCTGCTGCTGCTGTTGCTGTTGTTGTTGCTGCTGCTGTAGTTGTTGCTTCTGCTGTTGGTATTGTTGTTGTTTCTGCTGCTGTTGTTCCTGCTGCTGATGCTATTGTTGCTGCTGATGCTGTTGCTGCTGCTGCCGCTGCTGTTGGTATTGTTGCTGCTGCTGCTGTGCTGCTGCTGTTGCTGCTGCTGTTGTTGCTGCTGCTGTTGCTGCTGTTGGTGTTGCTGTTGCTGCTGCTGTTGGTGTTGTTGTTGTTTCTGCTGCTGTTGCTGTTGTTCCTGCTGCTGATGCTATTGTTACTGCTGATGCTGTTGCTGCTGTTGGTATTTATGTTGTTGCTGCTGCTGTTGCTGTTGTTGCTCCTGCTGCTGCTGTTGCTGTTCCTGTTGTTGTTGCTGCTGCTGTTGCTGCAGTTGTTGTTGTTGCTGCTGCTGTTGCTGTTCCTGTTGTCGTTGCTGCAGCTGTTGTTGCTTCTGTTGCTCCTGGTGTGGTTGCTGCTGTGGTTGCTGCTGCTGTTGCTGCCTTTGCTGCTGCTGCTATCATTGATGGAAGGCAGGGAGGGTGAATCAGGGGGGCTGTCAACGCTGCTATAATATCTTTCTCGTTCGACCAGAACTATACTCTGTGTGTGAAATTACAGCGGAAAAAACAAAAGAAAACAAGTAGAGAGAGAAGGGGGAAGGGAGTGAGGAGGAGAGAGAGAGAGAGAGAGGGGGGACTGAGAGGAGGAGAGAGAGAGAGGGGGGGGGGGGGAAGGGATAGATAGATAGACAGGCAGACAGACAGATTTAGATAGATAGGTAGGTAGATAGATAGGTATATATAGACAGACAGATAGATAGATAGATTGACTGATAGATAGACAGACAAACATAGATATACAGATAGACAGATAGACAGATAGATAGATAGATAGATAGATAGATAGATAGACCGAGAGAGAGAGAGAACCGAGAGAGAGAGAGACCGAGAGAGAGAGAGAGAGAGAGAGAGAGAGAGAGAGAGAGAGAGAGAGAGAGAGAGAGAGAGAGAGACCGAGAGAGAGAGACCGAGCGAGAGAGAGACCGATAAAGAGAGATAGACCGAGAGAGAGTGAGCGAGAGAGAGAGGGAGATGGATGGAGAGAGGGAGGGATAGGGAGGTGGGCAGGGAGGAGAGAGGTAAGAAATGAGGAGAAAGCAAAACAAAACAAAACAAAAAACAAGCAAAAAACAAAAGCAAAAAAACAGAAACGAAAAGTTATGAGAAAAGATAGGCAAAAATTGTTTTAGAAAAGGAGAAAAAGGAAAAACAAGAAAGAACATTAAGAGGCAGAAAAACGAAAGAAAAAAAGAACGAAAATAAATGAATGAAAGGCAGAACAAAAATACTGGACTATATAAAAAGCTGTGTTTGAATCACAGGCAATGGCACACGACTGCCATAAATGGATAGAGCTGGTGTCTTTGTCACTGAATCATTTCACCATGTAGTCTCCCGTTTTGTGAACTGTCGCATGTGTGTGAGTGATTCGAATGCAAGCGCTTTGATTTGGTTTGCTTTACAAGATTTGGCGCTCTAAATATTTACATATTGATATTATCGTTATTATTGTTATTATGATTGTTGTTATTGTTATTATCATAATAATCATCATCATTATTAATATTATTATTGTTGTTGTTGTTAATCATCATCATCATCATCATCATCATTATTATTATTGTTATTATTATTATTATTATTATTATTATTATCGTTTTTGTAGTAGCAGCAGCAGCAGCAGCAGCAGCAGCAGCAATAGTTGTAGTAGTAGTAGTAGTAGTAGTAGTAGTAGATGTACTTGAATTAAAGGACTTATTGTAATGTAGACCCCACTCAACCCCCCCCCCCCCCCCCCACAAAAATAAATAAATAAATAAAAAAGAGAAAGTACTAAACATGATCACATCACACACACACACACACATACACACAACACACACACACACACACACACACACAACACACACACACACACACACACACACACACAGAGCTAACGCCCGTTCCGTCTCCTAAATCTCACCACAGAATGTCCATTACTAGCTAACCACTGTAACGCGTTTTACTGCTGGCGCTAAGGGTGTTGCCACTAAGGTTGTCTTAAAAGCTGAGGGCTTGGGGGTACCATAAAACAGACAGTCATGACCGTAGAGGATTGCTGTTCTGCGATGGTAACGGTTTCGAAGTGACTGTAGCGGGCCTGCCGATAGTGTAGTGAACTAGCGGGAGACGGGACAGCCTAGAGGTTAGAACATTGCGCTCTCAATCTGACAACCCCAGCTCGATTACCGTTCAAGGGGATATTTTCCCCTGGAGTTAACATCAGTGCAGACTCTCAATGAAAGTCTCACTGAAAGTCCGAATGACACTATAAACCGAGGCCCCGTTTGCGAACGCAGGAAGAAAATATTGCGCTCACGTTAAATCCTGTTCCGCTTTTCGTAAGAGTAGGCCATTAAGTGCCGGTGGGAACGGATGACAAAATGTACAAAACTGCATGCACATGGGGATTGGATGTAAAAAAGCACACAAGTGCCTATTCTATTATTCTTTATATAAAAAAGTAAAATAGAAAAATAAATAAATAAAATTTAAAAAATAAATTAAAAATACATGAGCCATGATTCGATGCCAGTTGGTTTATCCGTCACTTGTTCAGTATCCCAATATGTTATTATTATTATTATTATTATTATTATTATTATTATTATTATTATTATCTCTTTTTCTCCATTACTTATTCTGTATTCCTATTTCTCTTTTTTGTGTCTGTCACTTGTGCTGTATTTTCTGTTTCTCTTTGTCTCTGTCACTTTTTTGATATATTCCCTTTTCTATTTGTCACTTCTTTTGTATTCCTGGTCTTTGCATTTTTGCTTTTGTCTCTTGTTTTGTATTCCCATTTCCATTTGTCTTTGTCGTTTGTTTTGTATTATCATTTTATTTCTATCAATTTTGCCTTTGCCATTTGTTCTGTATGCTCATTCATATTTGTCTTTGTCTTGTATTGTATTCCTTCTTCCGTTTGCATTTTTCATTTCCGTCGTAATACACATGATATTTGCCTTTCTCACTTCTTTTGTGTTCTCATTCCATTTGCCATTGTCGTGGTCTGTATCCCTATTTTATCTTATTTTATTTATTTATTTATTTAGTACTCATTTATTTATACCACTTCTAAGTCACGAGATTTCTCTTCGCGAAATTCGGGCTACTCTCCCTGGGTAGGGCACGTCGCCACAAGAGCAGCGCCACCCCCTTTTTTCCTTTTTTTGGGTCTGCAACTGTATTTGTTTTCCTATCAGAGTGGCTTTTTGCTAAGAAT
>CM054152.1:56415579-56423079 GCA_028751875.1 Rapana venosa | reverse complement strand
CTGCTTTAATGACTAGAAGAGAAGAACCTGCTTTAATGACTAGAAGAGAAGAACCTGCTTTAATGACTAGAAGAGAAGAACCTGCTTTAATGACTAGAAGAGAAGAACCTGCTTTAATTACTAGAAGAACCTGCTTTAATGACTAGAAGAACCTGCTTTAATGACTAGAAGAACCTGCTTTAATGACTAGAAGAGAAGAACCTGCTTTAATGACTAGAAGAGAAGAACCTGCTTTAATTACTAGAAGAACCTGCTTTAATGACTAGAAGAACTTGCTTTAATGACTAGAAAAACCTGCTTTAATGACTAGAAGAGAAGAACCTGCTTTAATTACTAGAAGAACCTGATTTAATGACTAGAAGAACCTGCCGTAATGACAAAAGAACCTGCTTTAATGACTAGAAGAACCTGCTTTAATGGCAAGAGAAACCTAGATAAAATGACTTCAGTATGGCTTCCTTAATAACAACAACTCCTGGATGAAATAACTTCAGTTAAGCTGCGTTTATGGCAAGACAAACCTGGGTGAATTGGCTTCAGTTAGGCTGCATTAATGGCAACAAACCTGGATAAAATGACCAATTAGAATGCGTCAATAAGAGAGGAAACTGAACAAGGGACTTCAGTGTGGCTGCTTTAATGACAAGAACAATCTGGATGAAATGATTTTAATTAGGCTGCTTTGATGGCAAGAAAAAAACACGGTATCGAATGACTTCTTCGGCCTTAAACTCAAGGCTAACTTTGTATATACACAGGAAAGTGCGGGCCTATTTTCTCTTTACTTATTTACTTTCTTAACTGTTTTTCACTCTAATGTATATACTATTAATTGCATTCTTTCTCTTCTTTCTTTAACCTGCTCTGTCACGTTAATCAACTCCTACCTGCCTCTTCTCAGACCCCCAGTTAATGTACTTGTTGTCTCTTTTATGGAAGCACAGACATAAGTCTGTTCATCAATGAATATGACTGTAGTGTAGGAATCACACTCTGCTTCAGCTCTACAGAACAGCAAAGAAGACAGAAAAAACGCCAGTTTTCAGGGACTGTCACAAAAGCATTGTTTAAGCAAGGATTAACATTTCCATTTTGCAGAGAGCTTTAAAACTACACCTGTGCTGAAAAACTTTCGTTGAAAATACCAGTCATCATTGCTACTGTTTCCCGTCGATATTATATTCTAATGCGAAATATGCTATTGGTGATAATTATCTTTGTTCATATGTTGAAATGTTGTACAAGTCTGTAAACAGGGACCACTGATAGCAGTTTCTCTACACACTTTTAATATGAATCTTAATGCACCTTTTCCAGATTTATTTGAACAAAAGGCCTTGGTGGAGTCTTCAAATCTGATTGTCCTTACTTTAAGTACAGTTTCCCATAACTGTTCTAGATTTCACTGCTCAATCTGACCATCCTAGTCTTTTGATTATTTTTAAAATTCAATTTCTGGAATACTCAAACCCATCTTTTCCTACCCTTGTCACACCATACACAGCCTCAAGCGAATGCCCTGTATGCACACAGTATACTACATGATCATTAGCCCGTCATCAATCACTCAGTTAGTCAGTCAGTCAGTCAGTCTGTTAGATAGATAGTACTGCTGGCCTCGTGTAAGCAGGCTTCAGAAACACTGGGTCAATACAGGCAGTCCCCCAGGACTGGGGATAGGAGGGAGGGGTGTGACTGGGCATTGCACAGACTGTCTGGCCACTTAGCTCTGCTACACCATGCGTAAGGTACTGGTTCTGTGGCTGCGGTCAATGCACTGTACTTCCAATATGTTTTTTTCAATTGTTTGGCAAGGTCATATTATACTGCATAGCATAGTTATCATCATCATGGTGGTATTAGCAGTCGTTACCACTATCATTATCGTAAATGTATTGAAAAGTAAGCTGCTTAAGAAGGTTATAAATTGACACTACATAGCATAACCACCATCGCCATGGTGTTAGTATTTGTTGTTACTGTCATCGTAATTGTATTTAAATGTAAACTGTTGAAATTGTTAAATGGCCTAAGCCAAAAGCTTTGTCAAATTCATTACTGATATAGCAAAGTACGTGGCCTCATATTAAAGCGTTTCTACTGATCTGGAATGCTATACTGATATTATTCCCATTCTTGACAAGATCTTAGCATAAGAACCTGTGTTATCAATAAAAAAGAGAAAATATCCTTCATATCAACACTATGGAAACCCACATGGCGAGATATTTGAAAACAGTCATGCACGCAAACTTCGTATCCAGTTTGTATTTGTACTCTCACACAATTCCCAGGTGTGATGATTGAAAAAGAACACATATTATTTTGAGTGGATCCCTGAGTTTTCAGGCAGAAAACAGTGTACAAAAAACCACAACAACTACAACAACATTGTAAATATGTCTTTCAGTTCATCATCTCTTTGACTGTAGCACTTTCTACTGTTTGTACGTAGTGTTTTTTTGGTCTAATTTAGTTTGTCAACGATAAATTGCTGTTCCAGTTTGTAAGCAAGGTATGGTCTAAATCCTGCTATATGTCAGACAGGATTTTACCTCATTTGTCCCGTTCTTTCTCTCTTCTTTCCGAGGTGAATTATCGAGAAAAGTTTATTTTCGTTTGTTTAAAGTGCTCCTTCGAATTGTTATTTTTCTAGGGATTAAAACTAGTTTACTTAGTTTGCATTAGTTGTTTTTTTCTGATAAAGGATGATTTTGTTAGACTCATCGGAGTTTTTGTATAAAGGAACATTCATATATCAACTATTCATTCTCCTTTTTGTAAATCTGTTTAAGGCAGTCGTTTGGATAAGAAGGAAACCAGTTTGTATACTGAACACTATTCCTCTTGGAATTTTCATCATTTCATTGGAATTTTGTAAACAGTTTTATTTCAAATGTGTACAATTAAGATAAAACAACCGATACTTTAGATATACAAAATATATGTTCATACGTTTTTGGACATATGCATACATACACGCGTGCCTTTGAAATCATCTAAAATCTGCAACATAGCTTGAATTCAGTCTACTCAAATAACCTTTTATTGCAAACTGTTTTCATAGTAAAACAAGCAAGCAGCATATCAAAGATCTGTATAGATGTCCGTATCTTAAATATCCCCAAATATCAAAGATCTGTATAGATGTCCGTATCGTGAATATCCCAAAATATCAAAGATCTGTATAGATGTCCGTATCTTAAATATCTCTGTCTCACAAGCTTCGTAGACGTCTGTGTGTAAATGTCTGTATTCCCATGTCTGTATCTCAGAAGTATCCATTTGCTGCTGAGACAATCTGCAATAACGATGTCCAATCTCCTCCCAGCCCATTTTCCCATATTGTTTTCAATTACAGCCTTTTTTTCTTCACTGTACTGTCCCTTTCTCTAAAGTCTCTCTCTCTCTCTCTCTCTCTCTCTCTCTTTTCTCTCTCTCTCTCTCTCTCTCTCTCTCTCTCTCTCTCTCTCTCTCATCTCTGTTTCTGCCTGTGTGTCTGTCCGTTTATTTGTCTGTCTGCGTCTGTCTCCGTCTCTCTGTCTCTGTCTGTCTGTCTGTCTCTCTCTCATTGTGTGCCGGTGGGATCAGATGACAGAATTTACAAAACCGCATACACACGGGACTAGATGTAAAAAAGCACATAAGTGCTTATTCCATTATCCTCGATATAAAGAATCTCTCTCTCTCTCTCTCTCTCTCTCTCTCTCTCTCTCTCTCTCTCTCTCTCTCTCTCTCTCTCTCTCTCTCTCTTCTTTCTCTATCTCTCTCTCTCCCCCTCTCTCTTCCCCTTCCCTCTTTGTCTCTGCCTGTCTCTGTCTGTCTCGTCTATCTGTCTCTCTCTCTCTCTCTCTCTCTCTCTCTCTCTCTCTCTCTCTCTTCCACTCTTTCTCTCTCCTACTCCCTACCCCCTTCTCTCTCTCTCCCTCCTTCCTCATTCCAATCCCCCCCCCTCTCTCTCTCTCCCTCCCCCCTCTCTCTCTCCTACTCCCTACCCCTTCTCTCTCTATCCCTCCTTCCTCATTCCACCCCCACCCCCCTCTCTATCTCTCTCTCCAATGGAGATATCGATCTCTCTCCTGTGGATGCTGCTTTGTGGGCCAGGCCTGGCTGGATGGAGACAGACTGAATTGTCGCTGCTGCAAATGCACAGAGGGGATGATGAGAACAATGCCCCCCTGCCTGCCTATACCTCCTATGTACTCACGAGGTTTTTGTCTCTCTTCCCCCACCCAAACAATCTGGCATTTCCTTCCAACACGTTAGGATTTTACCAACTACACGATTTTACATTCACACCGGAAAAGTGCTCGAAGCATACCAAAAGAGATGGAAGCATTTCAGGATATAATGTCTAAGTTACAAATTGGTCTTATAGTTTAAGAGCAAAATTAATAAGCATGAGCATATTTGGGAGGTTTAAATGGCTTAAAAGCATAACACTCCTTAAAAATAAAAGCTGACCATGTGATTTCAGAGTATAAAAGCATGGGTATTTGCTTTAATCAGGGAAAGCATAGCGCTAGTTTAAATTGCATCAAAGCAACAGTAGCTTTTAAAGGAGGAGGTGAGGAGGGTAAAGCAAATAACAGCCACATAAGGAGGATGGATATTTTTCTTGTTTAAATAAGATAAACCAAAGTCAACGGTCTCTTGAAGTAATGCTGGTAAAGTGCAACTCTACTCACGTTAAATTGGTGGTGACAAAAGCATTACAAGTTTAACTGCTGCTTTAAGTGCAATTTCCCCAAAGATTGAGGATGACCCGACCAAGAAAAAAACCGTAACGTCATTAGAACCTGGGTAGTAAGTGAAACAGAAGAATCGTGTTAAAGGAAAATACATGAAAGCACTGCATTGAGCTGTGACATTTTGAAAAATCCACGTTTTAGCCTATCAAATTTTCATTGGTTTAATGCTGGATTATGTATTTCAAAAGGTTAATCACGATTTTTTTTAAAAACGAAAATATACAAAAATTAAAAAGTGAAAAAAAATCGCCTTCAACTTCAGAAAATATATCGAGACGAAACAATGCTCTGTTATGCTTGCAGATATATTTTGATACGCTGATTCATTGGCTGGTACATATGTTTTTGATTTTTAACTACAACGTATGTCCATCAATATATATATATATAAATATATATATATATATATATATATATATATATATATTATATATATATATATATATATATATACCTTAACTTAGCCCTTACTACTCTCGTATTTAAAGAACATTTAAGAGGGATTAGTCCATGGTCTCTCCCAATACTTGCCAACACAACACTATATACTACGTAGATTTGAATCTGTATTCGAAGTGAACATCAACTGGAACCGAATTTCACGATAGTATAGATATGGAAAACATGAAAACCGATTTTCGAAACATGTGTATGCAGGTACTAGCAAAGATCCCTTTAATTTGTCCTGTAAGACATCTTAAAGAATTCTTGCAAAATGTGTATAGCTATTATGAATTTCATTGTTTGCGTTTGTGATTGGGATGAAAAACAAACTTAGCTGACACTCAACAAATCTAAGAAATTTACCCCCCACCCCCAAAAAAGTGTAGAAAAATGACTACCTGTCAGAGAGATGTTTCGAGCGTTCATTTTTGTTTTAAGTTAGAGAAACACGATCTACATTATGCATCAATAAATAATAATGCAATAGCCATATCTTTTTTCCTCATAGCTTTTAAAAACATCTGTCCTTCTATAATTAAGCTCAAGCTTAACAAATAAAACACAATCTTTATTTCTTTTTACATTTCAATAACGTTCCAAATCTCTTCAAGACCAAAACAGGCCACAACCATCTTTAGTCAGTCCACAGAATGCACACAACGGACTACAGTTCCGTCAGTAAGTATTGCTGGCTTGATATACAGCAGGCTTCAGAAACACTGGGTCAATACAGGCAGTCCCCCAGGACTGGGGATAGGAGGGGGGGGGGGTGTGACTGGGCATTGCACAGACTGTCTGACCACTTAGCTCTGCTGGAACAATGTTATTCTGTATTATGCTGTGTGGCTGCTGTCAGTTCCTTGCAGTGTGGTAGAGTACACTACTAATTGTTACTGGAATTATTTCAGTATTTGCCTATAAGGAAGGTGAGGGAGTGGAATGGAGAGAAAGAAGTCGAAGAGGAAATGGAGAACAAGAGATGAAATAGAATATCGGTTTAAGATTGGTTTTAATATATAGGAATCCACTACCTCCTTAAAATTCGCAGCATGTTTGTGTGGGGAGGGGTGTGTGTGTGTGGTGTGTGTGTGTGTGTGTGTGTGTGTGTGTGTGTGTGTGTGTGTGTGTGTGTGTGTGTGGATGTGTGTGTGGATGTGTGTGTATACACTTATGTGCAAGTGTATGTATGTGTGCGCGTGTGTATGCGTGCGTGCTTGCGTGTGTGTGTACTAGCATACATGCATGTGTGTGTGTATGTGTGTATATGTGTATATATATATACATATTTTATTATATTATATTATATTGTATATATATATATGTGTGTGTGTCTATGTGTGCGCATGTGTGTTTGTGTGTCATTGAGTGTGAGTGTGTATATGTACATCCAAGAGTGCCTCTGAGCATGCTTGTGCCTGCGCATTTTAAAATCTACGCTTCCCTTTACCCGTGTCTGTCTAAGATAGTAGTCCAATGTACTATTCTCCAGCTTTTTACAGCGTAGCTTTCGCCAATGCAATCACAATATTATGCCAGAGTATATGAGCAGCAAGCACTGCCTTGGGTAGTAACAGTTCCCTGTGGGAATGGGACGCGTGAAAGAAGCAGCTTTT
Source organism: Rapana venosa (assembly GCA_028751875.1). Lineage (NCBI taxonomy): Eukaryota > Metazoa > Mollusca > Gastropoda > Neogastropoda > Muricidae > Rapana > Rapana venosa. The sequence goes on along the minus strand of CM054152.1, from coordinate 56,416,271 downwards.
TGGAGACCACCTCACAATAGAGGATCCTCTGCTAATCAATCAACGTGGTACCTGACACTGCATAGAAGTATGCGGATAAAATACCTTGGCAGGCATATATATGGGATCGTGATTCGCTTGAATGCTCTACTTAGCTCCCTGAAGAATTGGTGGGGCACTGCGTAGAATTGTTTAAAGGGCGTGCGTCTTAGGTTATCATGTTAATCAGCCTCAGCTTCTCGAAGTATTCCTCCTCCTCCTCCTCCTCCTCTTCCTCCTCCTTCTCCCCCTTCTTCTTTTTCTTCTTGTTCTTCTTGTTCTTGTTTGTGTTCTTGTTCTTTTCTGCTTGTTCTTCGTTCTTCTTCTTCGATTCTTCTTCACTTTTTTTCTTTTGTTTTTCTTCTTCTTCTTCTTCTACTCTTTTTTTCTTGTTCTTTTGTTCTTCTTGTTCTTCTTGTTCTTGTTCTTCCTTCTTGTTCTTCTTGTTCTTCTTCTTCCTCTTCTTCTTCTCTCTTTCTTCTTCTTCATTCTTTTTTCTCTTTCTTCATCTTCTTCCTCTTCTTCATCATCATCCTCTTCTTCGTTCTTCTTCTTCTTCATCATCATCATCATACATCATCATCATCATCATCATCATCATCATCATCATCATCATCATCATCATCATCATCATCATCTTCTTCTTCTTCTTCTTCTTCTTCTTCTTCAACTCC
>CM054152.1:56400579-56413079 GCA_028751875.1 Rapana venosa | reverse complement strand
CCCTCTCTCGTCTACTCTCTCCTCTCACCTCTAATCCATCCTCCCCCCTCTCTCTCTCCTCTCCCTCATCCCCATCTCTCCTCTCTCCTTCCTCTTGCCCCCCCACCATCTCTCTCTCTCTCTTCATTCCAAACCTCTCTCTCCCTCTACAATGGAAGATATCGATCTGTTCTGTGGATGGATGCTGTTTTGTTGGTCAGGGGAGGGGGACAGACAGACAGACAGACAGACAGATAGACAGACAGAGGGAATTGTCGCTGCTGCCAGTGAACACAGCAGAACAATGGACCTCTCATCAGCTTGGCTACCTGCACTTCTTCTCCTCCTACACCACTCTTTATTTTTAACTACCACAGAGTCTGGCATTCCATATCAACACATGAGGATTTGGCCAACAACACATTTCGGGTGTTGGTGTTCTTCCATTTAAAGTCATGTTAGGGAAGTGTTGTGAACACGAAGGTAAAGGTGTCCTACTACCTAAGTAGTCGTAGGGGAGCGAGGCATCAGAAACCTCAGCTTCTCTAAGGGGCCAGCATATCGAGGGCGGCGTCGATCTCATCTCCCTCGCTGCTTTACCTTCCTTGAGCCTAAAGAGGGCAGGTACCCTTTACAGCTGGGTGAACTAGGGGTAATGTACTGAAGCCAAAGCGCACAAATGGTCACCCATCCAAGTGGCAACCACGCTCGATGCTGCTTAACCTTGGCTGGGGGAAAGCGAGTGCTCTGACCAATGAGCTATCCCGTCCCCTGTGAACATGTAGACTAATGAACATTTCAGATTTTCATAGTCACAGCCTACTGGTTTTGCTAATCTACAGAGACACACCACACCATCATTTCATCAAAGGTTGAATAAGTCAATGAAAGCCCATGTTAAATAAAAACTTCACCTGCCAACAAGTGAACCGTAAGGTTCTGGGTTTGATTCCTAGCCTCACCCTTTTTTACCAGTTTGACGAAAAAAATCGATCTGAATGTCAAAGTCCTTCAGATGAGACTAGAAACCGAAAAACTGTGTGTCAATGCATGCAGAACATCTTGCGCACACGTTAAAAACCCATTCCACCTTTCGGAAGAGTAGGTCATTGTGTGCAAGTAGGAATGGATTTCCAAAATACCACGCATGCGCACAGGTGTCGTGTTTAGACATGCCCGAAGTCGGAATGCGGCTACCTTAATGGTGGAGAGAAAAAACTGCGGCAGACACAAAAATATCACCATTCGTGAACCTCGCAGCTCTAACCAAGAAATGAAAACAAATGGAAACTGCATAGCTGTATAGCAGGGCTAGGAAGAAAATAACATAAAGACAGCAGAAAGTTTGCAGAAAATTGCTTTTAAAGGCCAACTCTACCTACAATAATCGATCGGGACCAGGATAGAGGGAACAGCTGTAAAAGCTTCCGCGATGATGTTTATAGCTAGCCCTCAAAAACCACAGAAGTTCTATCAAGGATGACCTTTTCTTTGAAGCTGGCTGCAGCATTTCCCTCTAGCCCCACGTTGAAGGGAACGAGAGAGACACAGCTGCGCTAGAGACAGGACAACTCTTGTAAAGAAAGATGCGAACAGAAAATCCATGAGGACCGAGTCGCAAGGTGGTCTCATTTTTTTAGAGATGAGTATCGAAGGAAGCTGAAATTCAGTTGTTCAATAACGAATTGTGAAAAATTCAAAAGCAGTAAATGGCACTGGTAAGAAGCTATGTTGAGAGTTAGTCACGGTTAATAGATGTTTCCTTATATCATGAAAATATATTGTTTTGGTAAGAAGTGTACTGATTTATTGTTGTGGTTATTGGAGTGTTTCAGGCTAGCCTGTGAGTGCCACATTTGTTTCATCATTTATTGAGCTGTTATCGAATATTTTCTTGTTATTCATCTTTCTTGCTTTCAGTTTTAAGGTGGTTGATTTACTGTTTGGCAAACAGGTTGGCTTATTGATTAAGTAGTTTGCTGGATGACCAAATGGACAGTTGGTTGGTTATCTGGTTGAATGTTCACTACGTAATTTTGTTATCTCTTATACATAGGTAGACAGATAGACAGATAGATAGGTAGAAAGAAAGAAAGAAAAATAGATATGTATATAGCTTTATATGTGTGTATATATATGTATATATATATATGTATATATATTATATGTGTGTCTATCTATTTATCTATCTATATATCTAGCTAGCTAGCTAGAGAGATATAAAGATAGCTATCTATCTTTCTATCTCTCTCTCTATATATATTACTTTTTATCAATATTCATTACAGTAAATAAAGTTATAAACTGTTTCTTCAGTTTTATCAAATTTTATCTGTGTGTTTGTTTGTGTGTGGACGTGTGTGTGCGTGTATGTGCGCGTGCGTGTGTGTGTGTGCGCGTGTTTCTGTATCCATACCTATGTCTAGTGCACCATATTACACAATTCCTTTACACATCAAACGTAAAAAAACCCACTATGCAAAACAACTCCCATTTGACATAACAATAATCCTCAAACATGACCAGTACTCCACAAAATCAAAAGGAACCTATTCCCCTAACCGGTCCTCTCAGAACTCCAGAACTCTATTGACTGGCTGCGCTCACTGTAATCGCTTCACACGGTCACAGTCACTGAGACCAGAGCCTGCTGCTGGCGGTGGCAGACCCACACCTGACCCCCCTCCTCCCTGCTGTCCATTAGTGCTGACCCTGCACAGGCTTTGAGGCCCCTGGTATTCACAACATGCTCCTTGCTAGGAGGAAGGGGTAGGGGGATGTGTTTGTGTGTGTGTGTGTGTGTGTGTGTGTGATGTGTGTGTGCGTGTGTATGTGTGCGTGGTGTGTGTGTGTGTGTGTGTGATGTGTGTGTGTGATGTGTGTGTGTGTGTGTGTGATGTGTGTGTGATGTGTGTGTGTGTGTGTGTAGTGTGTTTTGTGTATGTGTGTGTGTGTGTGTGTATGTGTGTGTGTGGTGTGTATGTGTGTGTGTGTGGTGTGGTGTGTGTGTGTGTGTGTGTGTGTGTGTGTGCGTGCGCGTGTTTCTGTGCTATGTCTATTTCTAATGCATCATATCACATAATTTCTTTCTATCCCAAACGTAAAAGGTAAAGCTGTGTGGGTGTGCATGCGTGCATGTATGTGTGTATGTTTGCGTATAGGTGTGTGTGTGTGTGTCCATTCCCATGCCTAGTGCACCACATTAATATTTTCTTAATGCCTCAAAGGTAAAAACAAGACTATGCAAAATAACTCCCATGTCTATTTATAGAGGACCATAATTTGTACCTCAAACGTAAAAAAACAAACTATGCAGCATATTTCTATCTCACATAACAGTAATCCCCAACATTACCAGTACTCCACAAAGTAATAATAATAATAATAATAATAATAATGATAATGATATAATAATAATTATAAGAAGAAGAAGAAGAAGAAGAAGAATGGTAATAATAATAATGCATGGAATTTATGCAGCGCTATATCTTGCAAAAAAACATAAATCAAAGCACTTTCATTCATCCTAGCCTTTTACATACAGCCAGTTTAATTGTATAAATATTTACAAATTTAAATGAAAACACACACACGCACACAATTCATAGTGTTTACAAATTCAAATGTAAACACACATACGCGCACAATTAATAGTTTTTACAAACTCAAATGTAAACACACACATGCGCACCATTAACAGTTTTTACAAACTCAAATGTAAACACACACACGCGCACAATTAATAGGTTAGGTTTTTTTACAAATTCAAATGTGAACACACACACATAATTATAAAGGTTGTATACACCGGCAGGGTGGGGGAACCTATTCCCCTAACCAGTCCTCTCAGAACTCCAAAACTCTATTGACTGGCTGCGCTCACTGTAATCGCTTTACACGGTCACAGTCACTGAGACCAGAGCCTGCTGCTGGCGGTGGCAGACCCACGCCTGACCCCCCTCCTCCCTGCTGTCCATTAGTGCTGACCTTGCACAGGCTTTGAGGCCCCTGGTATTCACAACATGCTCCATACTGGTACAAAGGGGGATGGGTCTTGGATGTAACTCATGCCATGGCTTCCTAATGTACATGGTTAATGCCAAAGCCTTGGAGAAAACGATGGGAAGACAACAGTCTAGAGTATGTTAGCCTTGACTGGAATGGTTTATTACATAAAGCAGAGCACCGCTGGGAATGGGAGGAAGCTGGTTGCAAATTATTTTTATTGGTGCCCCCAAGGTACATGGGACTATAGGATAGGTGAAGTGTGGGTGAAGGTGAATGTGAAGGACCTCAGGTTTTGATAATGCATGACGTTGACTGTTTAAAGCATTAATTTTACATGTGCATGCAGAACAAGTGTGGTTAAGTTTAAGTGTCGGACAATAATCTTGAAATCATGATGTACCCCGGGAGTCACGTTTACATAAATCAGAAAATACGCCTGTTTTACATGCACAGACAGAACCAATTTGGTTAAGTTTATCTGTCAAGTGATAATTTTTAATTCATTATGTTCATATTTTCATTCATATTTTCTTCAGAAAACTCTAAAACGTCTTTGCCTTGTGAGATAACATTTTTAAGACATTATCTCAATTCTCAACAATCATGTTTTACATAAATCAGAACTACTTTCTTCGGAAACGTTTTAAAAAAAATCTATGCTTAGCGACATATCTTACTTCAAGGATATTTTCCCGTCTCCACAACTCTCTTAATCTGTACACAGCCTTAACGCACCCTATTAACCAGCCAAACCTGTTTAGTCAACCAGCACAGCCCACACCGCAGACTACAGTTCCAGCAGTAAGTATTGCAGGCTTGATATAAAGCAGACATCAGGATATTGGGTCAATACAGGCAGTCCCAGTGGACTCTACATAGGATGGAAGGGTGTGACTGGGCATAGCGCGGACTGTCTGGCCACTTAGTCCTGCTGCACAATGCATTCTGTACATGCTGTATGGCTGATGCTATATTGTTGCAGTGCAATATAGTGGGCTTACTATGGGTATCGTGTATTTCCAGCCAAATAAGAGGGAGAAGGCAAGGAAGAAAAGAAAAAGAGATCAAGAAAGAAAAGGATAAGCAGAGGAAAAAGTAGTAGTTGTAATAGTATTTGCTATAGTAGTAGTAAAAGTAGTAGTAGTAGTAATAGTAGTAGTAGTAGTAATAGTAGTAGAGCAGCAGTAGCAGTAGCAGTAGCAGTAGTAGCAGCAGGAGCAGCACCAGCACCAGCAGCAGTAGTAGTAGGAGTTGAAGTAGTACTAGTAGTTGTTGTTGTTGCAGTTGTAGTAGTAATACTAGTAGTAGTAGTAGTAGTAGTAGTAGTAGCAGTAGCAGCAGCAGCATCAGTAGTAGTAGTAGTAGTAGCAGCAGCAGCAGCAGCAGCAGCAGCAGCAGTAGTAGTAGTAGTAGCAGTAGTAGTAGCAGTAGTAGTAGTACTAGTAGTAGTAGAAGCAGCAGCAGCAGTAGCAGCAGTAGCGGTAGTAGAAGTAGTAGTTGCTGTTGTTGTTTTTGTAATAGTAGTCGTAGTAGTAAAAGGAGGAGGAGGAGGAGCAGCAGCAGCAGCAGCAGTAGTAGTAGTAGTTGTAGTTGTAGTTGTAGTAGTAGTAGTAGTTGTTGTTGCAGTTGTAGTAGTAATGTTAGTAGTAGTAGTAGCAGCAGCAGTAGCATTAGTAGTAATCATAGTAGTAGCAGCAGCAGCAGCAGACGTAGCAGTAGTAGTAGCAGCAGAAGCAGCAGCAGAAGTAGCAGCAGCAGTACTAGTAGTAGCAGCAGCAGCAGAAGTAGCAGCAGCAGTAGTAGTAGCAGCAGCAGCAGCAACAACAGTAGTAGTAGTAGCTGTAGATTTTCTCCCCTCTACCCGACACTGTCTATTGCCTACACATCTACTCCGCCTGTACTAAATCTTTTACTTCTCATCGACCAATCGCCGTTTGACTTGGTAAGCCAGACACGTGCCAGGCACCCACTGGGGATGTCACGGGGGGATTTTACCTCGTTTCTAAACTCCCCAGCTCTCCTGCAGTGTCTGTGTCAGTATTTTCCTTCTTCTTCTTTCTTTCTCGTTCTTTCACTCTTCTTCTTGTTGTTCTTGTTAGTCTTGTTAGTCTTGTTCTTCTTGTTCTTGTTCTTGTTCTTGTTCTTTTTCTTCTTCTTCTTCTTCTTCTTCTTCTTCTTCTTCTTCTTCTTCTTTTTTTTCTGCTGCTGCTCTTCTTGTTCTTGTTCTTGTTCTTGTTCTTCTTCTTCTTCATTTTCATCTTCATCTTCTTCTCATTTTCTTCATCAATTTCTTCTTCACCCATCACCCTTTCTTCTTCTTCTTCTCCTTCTTCTTCTTCTTCTTCTTCTTCCCTCCTCCTCCCTCCTCCTCCTCCTCTTCGTCTTCTTCTTCTTTGCAATTCTTTTTTCTTCTTCTTCTTCTTCTTCTTCTTTTCCTCTTCTTCCTCTCCTTCGTCCACCGCTCAGACAGCAAATCCTGAGGCCCTGACGAATGCTGCTGTGGTTCGCTGAAGGCCCTCCCTCCAGGGGTCCGAAGAGTTTGTCCCTCATCGGCAGGTCAGTAGGCCAGATATTGGCCCTCAGGTTTTTTCACTCTACCTTTCGATGTCATTATTTTGATAATGTTTTGTTGTTGTTTGGACGGTTTTGACTTTGCTTTGAAATTTTCTCGCTCTTTTGGGTTTCTTGCTTTTTTACAATATTTTTTCCCACATATAATAAAACTAGATGTGAACGCATACAGAGCATCTTATTTTATTTATCTATATTCGTTTATTTTATTTCGTACCACTTAAATCACGGTAGTTTTCTCTGCCTGAAATTCGGTCTGCTCTCCACGGGGATGGCGCGTCGCCACAAGAGCAGCACCACCCGTTTTTTCTCCTGTCTGCAACGGTATGTGTTTCCCTATCAGAGTGACGTTTTTCTAAAGAATTTTGCCAGGGACAACTCTCCTGTTGCCGTGGGTTCTCTTACGCGCGCCAAATAATTACGTGTAACACACGGGACCTCGCTTTATCATCTCATCCGAAAGACTAGCACCCAGACCACCACTAAAGGTCATGTGGATAGGATTCGGACCACCGCACACTTCCGACCCGGACTTTTCGCTTTCTAGACAGGCGCGCTACCTCTAGACCACCGATCTTGCGCTCTCATTAAAACCAGGTCCGCTTTTTTGGAAGAGCTGGCTAGTTAACGCATATTGGAATATATAACACATGTTTTGTAAAAGACATGCATAATGATGGTGTGTTTAGACAATCTCCGAAAGTCGGAATATGGCTACCTTAAAGGTGTGGAAAAATTGTATATGTAATTGATGAGTCTTAGAGCTCCAGCGCAAGAAACCGGGAAAAATGTCATTCGTACACTAATACACACCTTATTTATTTATTTATTTATTTATTTATTTTTTTATTTATTCACTTATTTATTTAATCCATTTACGTATTAATTTGTGTGCTTATTCATTTACTTATTCTTTTATTTCGAGGATAACGGAATACGCACCAATGTGCCTTTTTCCCATTCAGTCCCAGCGTGCTTGCAGTTTTGAAAATGTTGTCATCCGTTCTCACTGGCACACAATATTATTCTACTCTTCCAAAAAGTGGAACGGGTTGTAACGTATGAAAAGGACGTTCTGCTGCCTGTTATCGAGAACACTGTACGATATCAGTTCATTCTGATGATGGTTCAGCACACGTTTTCAACACGAAGTTAAATCTTCCTTTTGCAATAAACGAGAAAGCAAACATGTCATTGAGGATCTTTTCTTCCCTATATTATGTAAGAAACGAGTTGCTGAACTAATGGCTTGTCTCCTTCGTACCTGATTTTTCCCCGCTGTGTTCTTTTGCTGTAGTCTGCAGCAACATTTTTTCTTCTTGCTCTGCCTGTCTGTTAACTTGTCTGTCTGTTTCTCTTTGTCTCTGTCTGTCTGTCTGTCTCTCTCCTGTCTCTGTCTGTCTGTCTGTCTCTCTGTCTGTCTGTCTGTTGTCTCTCTCTCTCTCTCTCTCTCCTCTCTTTCTCTCTCTCCCCTATCTCCCCCCCCCCCTTCTCTCTCTCTCCCTTCCAAACCTCTTTCTCTCTTTCTCTATCTCCCCCAACTCTATCTCCCCCTCTCTCTCTCCCATTCCAAACATCTCTCTCTCTTTCTCTTCTCTCTCCCCCCACCCCCTCCTATTCCAACCCCCTCCTTTTTTTCTCTCCCTCTCTCTCTCTCTCTTTCTCTCTCCCCTCTCTCTCTCCTCTCTCTCTCTCTCTCTCTCTCTCTCTCCCCCCCTCTCTATCTCTCTCTACAATATAAGATATCGATCTGTCCTGTGGATGGATGCTGTTTTGTTGGCCAGACCAGGAGAGGGGGACAGACAGACAGACAGACAGACAGACAGACGGACGGACAGACAGACAGACGGAGGGAATTGTCGCTGCTGCCAGTGAACACAGCAGAACAATGGACCTCCCTCTCGCTCTCTCTGTCTCCTGCTTGGCTAGCTACACTTCTTCTCTTCCTCCTCCCGGATAATGTCCACTGGAGTCTGGCATTTCCCATCAACGCAGAAGTATTTTTTTGGCCAACAACACATTTCTGTCCTATAATTTTGGTGTTCGCCTCAGCGGCTGAACAATTTGGAACGACAGAATGTTAGTTTTACGGTTGAACAAAGCTACGGTAACAATGGTACCACACCATCAAAAAACTGAAATAGTGAATGAAGGCACTTGCAGGATAGAATCTATCCCAGAAGTCGGAATGTGGCTACCTTAAAGTTGGATAAAAGACAGACGCACGCATGTCGCCATTGGTGAACCTGGCTCAGGTCAAAAGCTGTGTCAGTTATGGATGTCAGCTAATTGCCAAGACCTACACCAGCATGTTGTTGTGTTGTGAAATGTTGTGTTGAGACAAGCTCTTAACATAACAACCCAAACTCTCCTTAAAATGAGAAAAAAATCATATGAAGTCGGAGTATGGCTGCGTCTAAATGGCGAGATACTGAAAACCATCATACACGCAAACTTCTAATCCAGTGTGCAATTTCTATCTCGCAGTGATTCCCAGTTTGGATGAGTGAGTCAGAGTGCACATTCTGGGTGACCCCCTATAGAAGTTAAGCTAGGAAAAACACAATAACAACAATAACAACATCAACAGCAACAACAACAACAACAACAAACACCACCATTGGTGAACCTAAGAGTTCAAGCTAAGGAACACAAGTTTTGTCATCTGCATGGCTGCATAAAGAGGCTTCCAAGGAAAACAAAAAACACCACAGAAACAAAACTGTTCAGAAACTAATACTTTTGAGGTCCAACCTTTCCAAGTATAAAAAACATAACCAGGTGAGTATAGAAGAAGCGAGTTACCATAACTTTCAGTTTGATGCTGCGACACTCTACCACACAGTTTCAGGACTAATACGATTTGATGCTTTACAACACTTTTTCCCTACATAGGGGATGACTTAAAGTGGACTTACTTGACTTGACATGCACATCAGCTCATGAAAGGCACTAGTCCTATAAAACGCAAAATCCTTAAGAGCATTTGCAAGCTGGTCTCATAGTTTTAAGATTATCATGGACGTAACTGGAACTCATTACTCTGACAACTACTGAATTCAGTACCCTCTGCTACGACTTGAGTTCTGTATGTAACTGTGACTACTGAAATTCAGTTAGTACTATGACTATGAATGAAATACTATGAATACGTTTGTAGTCTTTTTGATTATGATCACTGAAAAGAGCACTTTACTGTGCATACACATCTGAGAATCATTTTATGGATCTTCAATTCATATGTTGCTTGAAAGCTACCAGTTTGTAAGGTTGTACATAATGCAGAGTAATTAAGCTGTCCATAATACTAGTTTTACCAATTGTCTTTTGTCAAGAACCATACATAACTGACGCACTTAATCTACAATGTAATGCATGTTCTTTGCCCAGTCGTTTTCATTATTTTATGCCATTCTTAAAAGTTATTCTGATGTTTTGGGTTGTTTAGTTAATGTAGAAGGTAGTTCGCCACTATGCACTAGGTTTTTACAACATTATTTTTGAATTACTACAATACTGTATCGCCTTAAACGCCTTTTGCATTTCTCAATCGGCTCGTTTTATTATATTCCGTTCCCTTCAAAACTGAGTTATTCTGTATGTTATGTGTCAGATTTAGTCTGATAGACAGCTGTTAGTCAGCAACCTATGTATATTTTTTAACTTTTTTTTGCTTTTTACTTATCATCTACCTTTCCTCCTTAAATTCGCTCTTTTTTGCAAAATTTCAAATATCTAATACTTTATTCTATACATCTTCTTGCTGTAATGCAATGCCAACATTCAAACAGCAAACAGCGCGCCTTACAAAATGGAAAATGCATATGCGCTCAAAAACCTCACCGCAGTTATATGTTTGCAAAAATGAAGCTGGGAGAAGAACAATGGTAGCCCTCCTCTTTCTATTTACCGTTCTCATTTGCTGGAGACTGCTCTCGAATGCTAAAGCTCTGTGGAATCTGAACAAAAGCTTGCTGCAATAATCTGGAAGGCAAACCTCCAGAGTGAGAGAAGGGGGCTTCTTGCTTGCACCAAGAATCTGGAAAGGGTAAAAGCTAAAGCAAGGATTTTGTCCGTTTTTCCTGCTGGTGTGTCAGAAACGTATTTCATTTTACACCAAACACTCCGTCATTCAAAATACATTTTAATTCTTTAGCAAACTCTGGGTGGCGCTGGTCTTGTGACGACGTGCTCTCCCTGAGAAGAGCAGCCCCAATTTCACACAGATAAATATGCCGTGACTTAAAGGGATAGAGAATAAAATCAATAAACAAAAATCTTGAAAAATAAAAATATCCGTCAGGCCTTAACGTTTACCATCATATTTTTATCTGACCTACTTTCCCGTTCAAAGTTTATTAACCTCAAAGAATGATATTTATAACCAGAAAGAACGAAAGTGTTTATGAGATTGCTGTTACAATGGTTTTCTTGCTTTCAACGATTTTGTTTACAATCTACGATATTTTTTCCTGAAGAAGCAATAAAAACAACCCCCAAAACAGCAGCAACAAGAACATTCTTCTTATCATCTCCATTAACAACAAACAAACCCCACCATAAGACTAACAACACCCGAAATCCTAGGGAATCAGAAACACATAGTTTCAGTTCTGTAACACAGAAATGCCAAAAAGTTCAGCAGCGGATTAAAAGGATATGTTTATCTCTAGGCCATACTCCAAAAGGAAAAATCCTGAAAGGGGATTCCGGGCTGTCTCTGACCACAAGAGTAATCTATACAAGAAAAATATCGGTAGGGATTTTTAAACCAAACTCCCCCAGACCCTCCTCTCTTCCGGTTCTTATAGTTCTCCCATTTTTTTCCGTGTGTTTTTTTGTCATGAAAAGTTCAGAACTGGTTTGCGGTTTTTTTCTTCCAAGTAACAGTTTCTGCATAGCAATTTACTGAGCGTGTGTGTCTGGGTAGGGGCACGTATGCACGGACGTGCACGCTGTGTGTGTGTGTGTGGGGGGGGTGCGTGTGTGCACACAAACACTAAAGAGAGAGAGAGAGAGAGAGAGAGAGAGAGAGAGAAGAGAGAGAGAGAGAGAGAGAGAGAGAGAGAGAGAGAGAGAGAGAGAGAGAGAGAGACGTGTGTGTGTGTGTATTTATTTTTTAAAATTCTTTTGTATCGAAGATAATGGAATACGCACTTATGTGCTTTTTTTTTACATCCAGTCCTCCTGTGTATGTGGTTTTGTAAATGTTATCATCCTTTCCCACCGGCACACAATGGCCTACTCTTACGAAAAGCGGAACAGGATTTAACGTGAGTGCAAGATGTTGTGCGTGCGTTCCCACATGGGGCCTCGGTTTATAGTCTCATCCGAAGGATGTGTGTGTGTGTGTGTGTGTGTGTGTGTGTGTGTGTGTGTGTGTGTGTGTGCGTGCGCGCGCGCGCGCGCTCGCGCACGGTATGTGTGTGTGTGTGTGTAAGAGTAGTATAGTATAGTGTAGTATAGTATAGTGTAGTGTAATGTAGTGTAGTCTAGTCCATTCTAGTCTAGCCGTGTGTGTGTGTGTGTTTGTGTGTGTTGTAGACATCAAAAGACAAGGAAACTATAGGAGTAAGATTGAAAAACAAAACCAGTTTGTGTGTGTGTGTGTTTTTAAGAGTAGTATAGCATAGTGTAGTATAGTATAGTATAGTGTATTGTAGTGTAGTCTAGTGAAGTGTAGTGTGTGTGTATGTGTGTGTGTGTGTGTGTGTGTGTTGTAGACATCAAAACACAAGGAAACTATAGGAGTAAGATTGAAAAACAAAAAACAGTTTGTGTGTGTGTGTATGTGCGCGCGCACGCGCGAGCGAGCGTACGCACGTTTGCGCGTCGTAGACATCAAAACACCAGGAAACTATGACGGCCAGATTGAAGAAAACATTTTCAAAGGAGGATAGGACGTAGCGAGATGAGTTATGATATGCTAAGCAAAGACAAAC
>CM054152.1:56388079-56395579 GCA_028751875.1 Rapana venosa | reverse complement strand
CTATAACTGTTATTGAACAGGAAAAAACCTCCATAATACCGCAGCGCAGAAACGGTACAGACATCTACAATCTTGCGATGAACTTGAAAACACACACACACGCACGCACACACACACACACACACACACACACACACACACACACACAACCACACACACACACACACACACACACACACACACAACGCACGCACACACACACACACACACACACACACATTTCTCATTCAATCCCTATTCACGGTCTAACAGTGATTTTCAGATAAGAACGAACGAGTCTGACTTCATATTCTGAGAGATCCCCAGGGTGTTATAAGCTAAAAAACAACAACACACCAAACGAACCAAAACAACAACAAAACTACACTATACAAAAACCCAAACCATATTCAAAGACACAGAAAGAGACAGAGAGAGAGAGAGAGAGAGAGAGAGAGAGAGGGGAGAGAGAGAGAGAGAGAGAAGAGAGAGAGAGAGAGAGAGAGAAAGAGAGAGAGAGAATTAATAAGACGCACAATTATTTGTTGTTTTTTTCAAGCCATAAACATACACACACAACCAAAGTTAAGGGGCCTTACTGATCAAAACAAATTTGCTCAACAACAACAATAATAATAATGCATGTATGTATGTACGTGGATGGGGAGACGTTGGAAAAAAAGCGAACTGAAAACGTCACAACCCGTTTGGCCATTTAGGTCTGCGAGCAAATTCTATTATTTCAATCTCTCTTCCACAAACACGGAGTGAATAATGAATGACTTTGTCCTCAGTGATTTTCTTTTCCCTACCAGAAGCAAAATCGATCTCAGACGGAGAGACTCGGAGAGAATAAACCAGAACTGTTGAAAGAGGGAGAAAGACAGACAAACAGACAGACAGACAGAGACAGAGATTGAAAGAGAGACAGACAGAGACAGGGAGAGACAGAGAGATAAAATCAAATCACACACACAGAAAAGGAAACAAAGAAAAAAGAGAGAGACAGAGACAGAGAGACAGAGAGAGACGAAGAGACAGAGAGACAGACAGACAGACAGAGACACGAAGATCACATCAAATCAAATTAAATTAATTTATTTCGAGGAAAATGAATAAGCACCAATGCGAGGTTTCTACATCCAGTCCCAGAGGGAGAGAGAGAGAGAGACAGAGAGACAGAGACAGAGAGAGAGAGAAAGATAGAACGAGAGAAAGAGAAGAGAAGAGAAGAGGAGAGGAGAGAGAGAGAGAGAGAGAGAGAGAGAGAGAGAGAGAGAGAGAGAGAGAGAGAGACAAAGAGAGAGAGAGTCAGCGAGAAAGACAGAGAGAGAAAGACAAAGAGAAACAGAAAGACACACACAGATACACAGAGACAGGGAGGCAAAGAGTCAGACAGACAGAGTCAGATAGAGAGAGAGAACGGGGATGGGGATTCAGCGCACATGGATGTTCAGAAGCCAGACCCACACCACAAGAACTGTCACTGCTATAATGCACACGTTGTCATCTTCTCTTCATAAGCAGACACCAGAATCCACGTGTAAACATGTTCATTCATTCATTCATTCATACATTCATGCATTCATTCATGCATTCATTCATTCATTCATTAATTCATTCATTTTCTTACCTCGAGAATAATGGAATAAGCACTCATGTGCTTTTTTACATCCAGTCCCCTTGTGTATGCGGGTTGTAAACTTTGTCCGCTGTTCCCACCAGCACACAATGGCCTACTCTTTTCGAAAAGCGGAACAGGTTTTAACGTGTGCGCGAGATGTTCTGCGTGCGTTCGCGCACGGGGCCTCGGTTTATAGTCTCATCCGAAGGACTTTTGGGAAGAGTGGAGTCTGCACTGACGTTAACTCCAGGGAGAGGAATCCCCTTGAACTGGAATCGAACCCGGATCGTCAGATTGCGAGCACAATGTTCTAACCACTTGGCCATCCCGTCCTAAGCATGTCTGTATATTAGTTAGTATGTACCCGCACATGCATGCATTTCAACACAGATTCAGACAAATGGAGAGTGAGAAAGAGAGAGAGAGAGAATGAAAGAGAAAAAGAGAGAGTCAGCGAGAGAGACACAGAGAGAGAGAGAGAGAGAGAGAGAGAGAGAGAGAGAGAGAGAGAGAGAGAAAGACAGAAAGACAGAAAGAGAGAGACAGAAAGACAAACAGAGATAGAGACAGGGAGACAGAGAGTTTTTGGAGCTAGTTTTATTATTATTTGTTATGGTAATAATGTAGTTAGATAATATTGAACCAGTTGGTTGGTTTTTTTATTCCTAGATAGATGGCCTGATGAAAAAAATGCAAATGCATTGCTTATTCAATGCACCATCTAGAAAGAAAAAAAATGACTTGACTTGACTTGACACAACAGGATCAACAAACAAGATAATCAATGGAGGGAGAGAAAGAAAGAGAGGGAGAGAGAGAGAGAGAGAGAGAGAGAGAGAGAGACAGAGAGAGAGACAGAGACATAGACAGAGACAGAGACAGAGAGAGTCAAACAAAAGACAGAAGAAAATAAAGAAAACAAAACCGAGAAAAATTCTAAATGCAATATCTAAAAAAAAGTCAACTACAAACAACACAACGACATAACAGACAGAACCAAATCCGACTGTCAATAAGATAAGCGAAAAATCAAACCAGAAATAATCATCAGTTAAAAAGAAACAAAATATAAAAATCCCTATAAATAATTCAGAGAGACAGACAAGAAGACGGCTCAAATGGACGACGTCACCATCCCTTTGCATTCCAAATTTTTAAAAAAAAGGTAGTGTCCCCATAACCTATAAGGTTGTAGGGGAGTAAGGCATCAGAGACCTCAGCATCTCCAGGGGCCAGCATATTAAAGGCGGCGCCCATCTCCTCTCCCTCGCTGCTTTACCTTCCCTGACCCTAAAGAGGGCAGGTACCCATTTACAGCTGGGTGAACTGGGGGACTATATTGAAGCCAAGCCGTGGAAACGATCACCCATCCTTGTGGTGACCTCGCTCGACGCTGCTTAACGTTGGCTGGGGGAAAGCGAGTGAGCTATCCTGTCCCCAAGTACAAGAGCAAAGTCCATTATTTTAAGCTCAGACCCTCAAGCAGTGGCATTAGGTGGATAATTAATAATTAGTTGGGGGGGGTGTCTTTTTTCACGTTTGGTAAGCACATTGTTCACAGAGATAGAGAGAGAAAGAAAGAGAGAGAGAGAGAGAGGGAGAGAGAGAGAGACAGACAGACAGACAGACAGATAGACAGAGAATGCGGATGCGAATGCGAATGCCAAAGTTTTATTCATTATAGTCCTCGGCCCCTCATGAAAGGTTGGCATAGTATACATAATAACAAATCAAAACATCCTGCATAAGAAACATGTACAAACAGAAGAAAGATTGTACTTGAGAGAGAGAGAGAGAGAGAGAGAGAGAGAGAGAGAGAGAGAGAGAGAGAGAGAGAGAGAGAGAGAGAGAGAGAGGGAGAGAGAGAGAAAGCTAGAAACCAAAGTCAATTTTTATGTGCGTTTAAAACAAAATGATAAAAACCCGATCAATATAAATTCACACACAGTTCTTTTATGACTCATGATTTCAAAGGTATGTATGTACGCTTCTCTCTATATGTCAGCGTGCTTCTATGCATGCATGCATGCGCTTCAACAAAACAAACCTGAGCAAAAAATCAATAAACACTGTCAAACGAAACACAAACGTTAATAAAGAACAAAACCCCCCACTTTCAAACTAAAACAATAAAAACACACACAGACAAGAAATACACACAAGATAATAACACAGGACAGAAAATCACAGCGTCAGACATTGACACGAGCAAAAAGACCCACAAGGAATGAATTCATTCACACCAAGAAAGAAGAAGGAAAGAAAGAAAGAGGGAGTACGAGTAAAAAAAAAGAGGAAAAAATAAAGAAAGAGAGAGGGGGAGAATTTGAATACTTGAATGAGGGTATATGGATAAGCCAGTGGCTTCTTTACACCAGACCCTCGTCAAAAGAGGAGAAAAAAAGACAATGAACAAATAAGAAAACATTCAAATCAAATAAAGGAGAGTTTAGACACTTAAATGACTAAATAAATGCATAACTAATGTTCAAACAAAGATGTCCTACATATTGTCAAGCACGTGTCTACTCTTCTCATGCTAAAGCATGTCTACACTAGAGAGAGAGGGAGAGAGAGAGAGAGAGAAGAGAGGGAAGAGAGAGAGAGAGAGGAGGAGAGAGAGAGAGAAAGAGAGAGAAAAGGGAGAGAAGAGAGAGAGAGGAGAGAGAGAGAGAGAGAAAAGAGAGAGAGAGAGAGAGAGAGAGAGAGAAAGAGAGAGAGAGAGAGAGAGAGAGAACTCGAACAAGAGCGAGAGAGAGAGAGAGAGAGAGAGAGAGAGAGAGAAGAGAGAGAGAGAGGAGAGAAGAGAGAGAGAGAGAAAAGAGAGAGAGAGAGAGAAAGCAAAAGAACGACAGAAAGAAAGTAGAAAGAAATAATAAGAAAAAGAACGAAAGAAAGGAAGAAAGAAAAGAAGGAAAGAAAATAACAAATCCTTACTACAGATAAGGCAGATAAACGACAAAAGAAGGTGGGTGGAACGGAAAACATCACCATCCCTTTGCTCTCCACCAACAAGGGCAAATGCCTTTACTTCAATCTCAGAACCCAAAGCACTGACTGAATAATGAATAATATGTACTTGTTCTCTGCCGGGATTTTTTTGCTTTGTATTTGTGTTGTTTAGATAGAAGAAGAAAGCTGGGGGGAGAGTGAGAGTGAGAGAGGACAGACAGACAGACAGAAAAAAAAGAAAGAAAAGAGGAAAAGAGAGGGAAGAGAGGAGAGGGGAGAGAGACAATGACAATGACAATGACAATGACAAATTCTTTATTTCGAGGATAATGAATAAGCACACATGTGCTTTTTTACATCAGTCCCGCCCGTTAGGGATACATTAATAATAATAACCCAATACTTATACAGTCTCACAATAAAAAAAAGGGGAAAAAACCCCTTTTCAAACAGCTCCCCCCCCAAAAAACCCCCCCCCCCCCCAAAGCAAGAAAATAAAAGAAAACCATAAAAATACCCCACCCCCACCCCCAGAAAAACCTTAACCAAAACAAACAAACAAACAAAAGAGAAGGAAAAACCAAAAACCAACAAAGATGATAAAAAAGAGAAAAAAGACAAACAAAAACAACAAGAACAAGAACAACAACAGAGCCAAGAAAAATAACACAACCAAACTTATAAGTCATAAAGATAAACATCTACACATTGTCAAATGGTACACATACTTGTTACACATAATTAAAAATCAATTAATTAACAAACAAGATCATTTCAAATAACAATGAAATATTTCACTCAAACTCCCATTCATTAGTGAAAAATCAAGAAATCGAAAATCAAATGAATAAACAAAAACCAATTAAACAAGAAAAAAACCCCACAAAACACCCCCCTTCCCAACACCCCCTCCCCTAACAAACAACAACCCCCAAAAGTCCAGACTAAATACAAGCGTGCGCGCGCACCACACACATACAAAATACACACACATACACACACACTTACGCACTTTATAGCCACGCATGCACACCACACACACACCACACACACTCTCTCTCACACATACACACTCACACACATAATACACACACACACAAACCATAAAAACCACACACACACACACACACACAACACACACACACAACACACAACATCCGGATTACATATCCATTCGCAGACATTTCCTCACATACAAGATAATAGACAATGTCATAATTATAAAAATATCATTTAAACCCTACATTTATACAGACAAAACCAGGAAATAACATTATTTGATGTACGAAGACAGCAAGCCACAAAGCATCAAAAAAAATGACCAATCTAACAGAGAGGAGAGAGAGAGGAGAGAGAGAGAGAGGAGAGAGAGAGAGAGAGAGAGACGAGAGGGGAGAGGAGAGAGAGAAAGAAAAGAAAAGGGGAGAGAGAGGGGGACAGACAGACAGATAGACAGACACACAGACAGAGACAGAGAGGATGCATACATAAGGCAGTGGGGTTATTAATTTGCATGTAAGTGGGTATGCATGATTAAGCGCGATACACAGATTCAGACAGAGAGAGGCAGAAGAAAAAACACACATAAACGGATACAACTCAAATGCATAAAAATCCTGAATAGTGCAGTTATAAATATTATAAAAACAAAACCCCCCAAAATAAACAAAAGAAATGTGTTGCCTTTAGAAAAAGCAGTGCAAACAGAAAAAAGGCTAGTTCAAAACAAAGCAATACATCAACTCCCCCCAAGGAAGGATAGCAGAGTCGGTTTTACACCCAGTGTTTAATCTGTTTACAGTTACACAGTTTTATCCTGAAATTTTAAATTTTACGAGGTAATAGACCCGATATGGCCTCTGTGGTCGGCGGGGCTATAAACAACAAGACTGGGTTGGGTTGGACCTCCCCCCCCCCTTCACAAACCCCAACAACACCTCACCCCCCATCCCCTTCTTCCCAAAATACCGTTACACCTAACAGAAGCAGACGAAAATGATAACAGGGCAAATGGAAAAACGTCACCATCAGTTTGCCATTTCTGTTTGAGAGCAAATTCCATTACTTCAATCCCCACTCCACATACACTGAGTGAATTATCAATGACTGCTTATTCTGGGACCTTTTTTTTATTCTGGGCTAGACAACAAGGCCTAAGGTTGGATCAAACGCCATGGCGCAGTGGTTAGCGCCTTGGGTTACGGACTGGAAGGTCGTGGGTTTGAATCCCATAAGAGTCATAGGGATTTTTCTGGCAGGCTGTTTTCATTGGTGGAAGACTGGGACCACACAACCGAGCTGTATGCACTTAACAGAAGCAGTTTTGAAAGTGTTGCTCGAGCTACCTGACCAACACTGCAGGTGTCTGTATCTCTCGGGCCAGGTTGACGCCGGGATAAATTATGATACAACATTGTAGGGTACAGCCACACATACACTACACACATACGCACGCACACACACACACACACACACACACACACACACACACACACACACACACACACACACACACACACAACACACCACACACAGTGAGACGCACACACAAACATACACGCAGTGAGACAGACAGACAGACAGACATACAGACAGATAGACACACAACACACACACGCGCGTGCGCGCGCGCGCATGCTCACACAATCCCACAAAAAAACAGACGAGACAACGAGATACACACGTACACACAAACACAGAGACAGAGAGACAGAGAGAGAGACAGACAGACAGACAAGCAGACACACACAGAGAGAAAGACAGACAGAGACAAAGATACACCACTAAACAACAAAAGCAAACAAACACACAAACACAGAGAGAGAGAGAGAGAGAGAGAGAGAGAGAGAGAGAGGACGAGAGGAGAGAGAGAGAGAGAGAGAGAGAGAGAGAGACATACAGACATCGAGAGAAAAACCGACAGACAGACATATACACACACTTAC
>CM054152.1:56355579-56375579 GCA_028751875.1 Rapana venosa | reverse complement strand
TAAATTTTTAACATAATTTTACAAGAAACAAACAACAACAATGCTTAAACGTAAAGAAAAATGTCAAGACAGTTATTAAAAAGGGCAACAAACAAATACCATATCCTTCTTTTTCTTAATTTCCTGCCTACCTTCAAAACAAAAACACACATATAAAGAAAGAAACCAACAAAACAAACAGACAGACAAGCAAACCTTCAACAACACAAAAAAATGACAGCTCATGAATTTGTAATTAACCAAACCATGCAACACACACAAACACACACACACACACACACACATAGACACATATACACAAACAAACAGACACAAATATGCAGCAAATAAAAGAAAGACAAAAGCCCCGCGCCAAAAACGTATTGCATCAACAGAAGCAGCAAAAATCCTTAGGGACCTTGCCGTACTTTGGTGTTTGCGTTCATCAGGAAAGGGGACACATGAACAATTCATGTGACCTCAGCAGTGTGGCTTCTCTACCAGATATCCTCCCCTGCCTGCAGATAACAAGGCCACGTATAGTGTTACTGGCACTGGGGCTGTTTTACTGGGAGGCGTGAGTGAGAGTTACTCCGTCTGATTCTGTGCAGTGAAATTAATGTCTCCTTTGAGATGGTGAAAGAAGATGCACAGAGAGAGAGACAGACAAAACAAACCAGCAGACATAGCAACAGAGACAGAGAATGAGAGAGAATCCCAAACAAAAATATTACATGTCAAACAGTAAAAAACCCAGCAATGACAGCTGATCTTACCAGTAAACAATGTCGTAAATTCACTAAATAAAAAAGTTTACAACTGAGGGGGTCTGGAACACAAAAACGACAGTAATGGAGCAGAGCACAAAAAAGGGCATTTTATGGACCTATAAAACAACCACAACAACAAAGACAACAAAACGTGCGTGAACAGATCCAGAATCTCTTGAGAATAGCCATACTTTGGTGTCTGTGTTCATGCATGAAAGGGCCGCATTAACAATTCATGTGAACTCTGCAGTGCTGCTACTTTACCAACCAGAGACCTGCTGTTTCTACATAACAAAGTGATGTGTTGGTGTTGATAATACTGTAGCTAGCTGTTCAGTGTGGCCATATCGGATTTACAGCATTTTTCCTCGTTCTTTGCCTAGAGCTGCGAGGGTCACCAATGGTAAATTTTGCATATGCGACTGGGTTTTTTTTCTACCATTAAGGTAGCTGCATTCTGACTTCAGGGATACTGCGTGTCTCTTTTATAGAGAGGAGAGGACAGTGTCAATTTCCACAAGTATGTGAAACACACACACAAACATTCACTTATAAAAACAATACACAGACAGATACGCTGACAGACACCTCCTATACACAGATAGATACACACACACATGTATGCATTCACACATGCATGCACTCGCACACACACACAATTATCCCCCACCCACACAAATATATAGATAACAGAGAAAGAGAGAGAGAGGCACAGAGACAGAAACACAGAAAGAGAGGATGAGAGATAAATAGTGATAGATAGATAGATAGATAGATAGATAGATAGAGAGGGATATATATAGATAGATATATAGAGAGAGATAGACTTCACACATTAGATGATTTATTCAGATAGGTCAAAGCCTCTTCTAAAGGGGTGGAAACATACAAAAGCGCTAGTGTACAACCATTTGCTGTCAAGAGAGAGAGAGAGAGAGAGAGAGAGAGAGGGCGATCCAAATGTCAAACTTTAAAATGGATTCTAGAAAAAATCAAGTGTCACTGTTTTAAATCAAATAACCAATCAAAAAACCAATCTACCTTAAAAGCTTAAAACTGATGTCAAAAGGCCACACATGCATATAATTTTTTGTATCACTTTTCTACCCTCAAAACCAAAACTTCATAACAAGGCCCCAAAAACAAGTATATACAGGTGACAGTCCTGTGATGGCCTCCTTAAAAATGATCACAAACAAGAAATGGCACATACAGAATCAGATTTCCTTTTGGAATACTCCACATAATGGTGTCTGCGTTTGTTTGCGGAAGGGGAGATAACTGAATAATTCACGTGAGTTCAGCAGCGCTTAGTTACTCTAACAGTAGCCAGTGACCAGCACACAGCAAAGTGATAGCCAACACAGATGGGACCAGGGCCATACAAGAAGAACAGCCATGCATCCCTATTTAAGAAAAAGTCTAAAGCTTAAAAGTGATGTCAAAACGCCATGCTGCATACACTTTGTGCTTTCGAACACCCAGATTCAACCAAACCACTGTTGGCCGTCGCTCTTTCTCTGTTTCTGGCCCACCCACCTGGAATGATCTCCCACTTTCACTTCACCAAAAGCCTTCACTTGACACCTTCAAATCCAGCCCCAAAACACACTTATTTCCTACCTGACACTTTCCCGTCATATCTGTTCCTACTTTTCAACAGCATCCTTCACCTCCTTCATTATCACCTAAGTGTGTGTGTGTGTGTGTGTGTGCATAAATTTGAAATATATCTTATTTGAGGAAAGCTGCATGCGTGTAAATGATTTGATTACAAGCACTTCAATGTGTTTGTTTTACAAGATTCAGCGCTATATAAATTTCCATGTATTATTATTATTATTATTATTATTATTACATACTTATTTTACTGCTTTTCTGTCCTCAAAACCAAAACCACCAGGACAAAAAAAAACACAAGCATACAGAAAACGAATGTGACAGGCTTCTTAAAAGTACTGCCAACAAGTAATGGCGCCGACAGAATAAGATTTCCTTTGGGATACCCCACATGATGGTGTCTGGGTTTGTCGCGGAAGGGGAGATAACTGAATAATTCACATGAATTCAGCAGTGCATAGTTGCCCTCACAGTAACCTGTCATCAGCACACTGCAAAATGAAAGGCATTGCGACTGGGACCAGAGAGCCAGTCCTTGTGAGGCGGAGTTACTTCACTTGATTTATGTAAAATCCATTTTTGTCGTTTTCGCTTTTAGTGTGGAAGATTCAGAGTCAAATTTTGGTGTGTAAGATAGAAGGCAAGATAAGTGTGAGTGCTCGCAAGTACGCCACACGCACGCGCTCACGCATGCACGTGCACGCACACACATACACATGCACGCATTCGAGCGCACATGCACACACATACGTACAAACACACACCCACGCGTGCACGCAGGCGTGTGCACGCACATACATATATATACATACATATAAACGTGCGTGCGTACACACACAGAGAGTAGGATGGGATAGCATGGGGGATGGGATAGCCTGGTGGTCAGAGTGATGCGCATTGCACTAGTGATCTGCTGACCCGGGTTCTAATCGCATTCAAGATGATTTTCCCTCTAGAGTTAACATCAGTGCCGTCTCCACTCCACCCAAAAGTCCTTCAGATGAGACTATAAACCGAGGTCCCATGTGTGAATGCACGCAGAACATCTTGCGTGCATGTTAGAACCCATTCTGCTTTTTTGAAAAGTAGGCCATTGTGTGCCAGGGGGAATGGATGGCAACATTTACAAAACTGCATACACATGGGGACTGAATGTAAAAAAGCACATGAGTACTTATTGCATAATCCTCGAAATAAAAGAATAAAAATAAATAATAAAAAGAAAGAGAGGTGGTAGAGGGAAGACAAAAATTCAGAGAGGTAAAAAGCTAATCCGAAATGTTGAACTCTAAAACCAGTATCAGACAGATGCAAACAGCAAATTACTTTTGACAGTTAGATGTCACAAACTGCAACAAATTTTTTATGATGTTCACAAAATGCCAGTCAGATGTCATGTTTTGCTTTGCTTATTACGAGAACAAACACGCACTGAAAGCAAAATGAAAGCATAAAATTCCCACAAAAGTGAAGACACATGTTTCTAAAAACATATTAGAGAACTGGTATCTAAAGGTGTTAGGATACATCTCTGCTGGGTGCTGTCTCACTGCAGTCTTTACTGGAATGAGTTGACAGAGTCTTTGACAAAAGGAAGTGCCTCAGTATATACATGTGACATAATGATTAATAGTACAAGCCCACGCTTATCAACATTGGAAACTGTTTCAATTCTTCCAAACTCTATGTGCTCTACATTTTTCAAACTTATTTTGATTGCCTGTGTTGTCCACGAAATATAGAAATTATAGTTCATAAATTACATCCGAATGCTTAGAAAACTAGATATTCAAACTTGTTCCGCTCTTATAATTATCAATCTATCACAATTATATTGTTTGATTACCCTGTGCACAGCCACTCATATAAAAGCAGACAAACAGGTTTATATGAAAAGTGTGGAAATAGTCAAGTGTTCAGAATAATTCCTAGTCACATGCCCTATTGTCAGTTATAGAAAGTATTTGCCAGTCACCATTAGGAGCATGTACAGTTAACTCATTTGAATCCATTACACTTTTCATCCTTCTACCGTCTCACTCATCCACTTTTTTCTGTACATTCTTAAGGTGAATGTACCATTGTCTAAATCACCTCATAAAAAATGGATATTAAACAAATAGAAAGAAGAGGAAACTAAAAAATAAAATCAAAAGCACAACATCCATTTAAGAGTCCATAAACAAAACAACAAAAGGAAAGCTAGGTCAGCAGAATCAGCAAAAACCTTAGGGACCTTGCCGTACTTTGGTGTTTGCGTTCATCAGGAAAGGGGACACATGAACAATTCATGTGAACTCAGCAGTGTGGCTTCTCTACCAGATATCCTCCCCTGCCTGCAGATAACAAGGCCACGTGTAGTGTTACTGGCACAGGGGCTGTTTTACTGGGGGCGTGAGTGAGAGTTACTCCGTCTGATTTACGTGAAATTGACTCTCTCTCACTCACTCTATCTCTCTCACTCTCTCTCTCTCTCTCACTCTATCTCTCACTCACTCTGTCTCTCACTCACTCTCTCTCACTCACTCACTCACTCTCTCTCACTCTCTCTCATGGTCTTCGTTAGAGTAGGCCATTGTGTGCCAGTGGGGACAAATGACAGAATTCACAAAACCACATACACATGGGGACTGGATGTAAAAAAGCATATAATTGCTTATTCCATTATTCTCGATATAAAAGAATGAAATAAAAATAAAATAAAACTCTCACTCTCTCATTCTCTCACTCACTCACTCTCTCTCTCTCTCTCTCTCTCTCTCTCTCTCTCTCTCTCTCTCTCTCTCTCTCTCTCTCCTCTCTCTCTCTCTCATATTCTAACACAAAGGCTAAACATGTTAACAAATGTGGTATGATGCACTGTACAACTCAATATTTAAAAAAAAAATGTGGGTTTGGCTAAAAGGACAGGGACAAGAAGAAGATAAAGATGATTTTGACAATGTTGACAGACATCAACAAGGATGAGAAAGCAAAAGAAGATCATGATGATGGTGACGATAATGATGAAGAAGAAATAAGAACAAGAAGAGAAGACAAAAAAAGAAGAAGAAGAAGAAGAAAAAGAAGAAGAAGAAGACAAAGACGAAGAAGAAGAAGAAGAAGAAGAAGAAGACAGAAAAAGAAGAAGAATAATAATAAGAAGAAGCATTTTACTTGGAACAAACAGTGCGTGGGTCTTGGAGACAGTAGGACCACTTCAGTGGCCATTAGAACCATCATAAAGGGATTCGATAGCTATTGCCTGGTAAAGGAGGTATCTCTATTTGCATGAATAACTAGTTAAGTCCTCCTTTAGTTGTTCCCAATGGAGCCACACACCATAGTTTATCTGCTGTACATACGTCCTATACTTTGTCATCCCAAGTTCTGTGGGTCGCAGCATTTTCATGGAGCTCTCTAATGTGTTACGTCCTTCTCAGTTTATGACAACTGAGTGAAAGACGTCCCCCAACATAATTTAGCTTACCACTGTCTATAATAAAATGGCTGTATGGTTTTCTTTCTATCTTTTTTCAAGGATTTTTTTCAACTTTTAGAAGTCTTTTCCCCCTTCTTTTCTTATTTACTGTTCTTGTCTTTTCTTCATTATTTAATTACTTATTTTTGTCTTGTTATTCGTTTGTTTTGTTCTACCTTTATGTTCCTAACTACGGGAAAGTGAATGAGATGGGGGTGGGAGACAGGGGTGGAGAGAAGGACAGCCTAGTGGTAAGAGCATTCAGCTCAAGATCTTACATTCCGGGTTCAATCCATCACCAAGACGCTTATTCGAGGATTGTGTCCCCCCCTGGGGTTAAAAATCTCTACCATCTCCACTCCCCTGAAACTCTCAGATGATACAATAAGCTGTGATCCCACATGTCGCTACTCGCTGAACATCTAATGCACATAGTTATTATATACCCGCTCTTCCTTTTTGGAAGAGTAGGCCATTTTATGTAAGAAGGAGTGAACCATACAATCTAACAAAATGCGTCACACTAGCTTAATGTTTCGACACCACCCCTGAAAATGGAAATGCGCTATTGTTATGGTGGGTAGCTGATTGCTTATGAAAAATCTCACCACTGGTAAATCTCAGAGCTTTATCCAACGAACGGAAAAGAAAACCAGATTTGTGACACAACCAAAACCCCAAAAATACAAAAACATCATCAAAACTGTTTTCTATTTCCCTTTCACAAGATAAATCCTTTTTATTGTGCTTGAAACATAGCGTGGACTTCGAAATCTTCTTTTCAGCCAGGTACCTAAGGTTCATTAAACACAGTGAAAAAATTCCGGACAAATTAACAATCCATGCAAATGCAATAATCCTCCATCCCCTGCCCTATATGCATTACCTTTATAATGGGCTCGCTGCTTTTTTGAGTGCGTAATGGAATAAGCCGTCGACAGTTTGGCCACATTCTGCTTTTCGCATGTTGCCAGGATTTTTGTTGACAGGATTTGCCACGGGTAAAAGTTAGATGAATGAAGTCTGGTTTGATAGGCTTTGTCAGGCCAAGGGTACTGACATCAGTGAGTATAACGTTGTGCCTTTGTAATTTATAATATATATTGATGGATGATGCACACTGTTTTATTACGCAACATTAGCCAAAGTGTGTGTGTGTGTGTGGGGGGAATGAAACTAAAAACCTGTGTGTGTGTGTGTGTGTGTGTAGGGGAATGAAACTAAAAAGCTGTGTGTGTGTGTGTGTGTGTGTGTGTAGGGGGAATGAAACTAAAAAGTTTGTGTGTGTGTGTGTGTGTGTGTGTGTGTGTGTGCAGGTGGTTAAGACGTTTGCCTGCCAACAAGTAAACCGTGAGGTTCTGGGTTCGATTCCCAGCCTCGCCCTTTCTTCCCAGTTTGACAAAAAAATCGAACTGAATGTCAAAGTCCTTCGGATGAGACTATAAACCGAGGCCCTGTGTGCGAATGCATGCAGAACATCTTGTGCACACGTTAAATCCTGTTCCACTGTTCGAAAGAGTAGGCCATTGTGTGCCGGTGGGAACAGATGATGCAATTTAAAAAACCACATACACACGCATAAATTTTAAAAAAATGTTTAAGTCATCTGAGCGCTTTGATTTGTTGCTTGACAAGATTCAGCGCTATATAAATTCCATACATTATTATTATTTATTATTATTATCATTATTATTATCATTATTATTATTATTATTAATATTACTATCACCATCACTCCCACTACCACCAAAAAACCCCTAAATTGACCACCGCCAAACACAAATCTTACACTCTAAACAATGAATCCCACCCACGAGAAAAATACTTCCAACACACCCCAACCCCCACCCCCACACCCTAACCCCCCCATCCCCAACACCTCCCACCCAATCCCCTCCCCCACCCCAATCCCCCCTATCCTCACCCCCACCCTACAGGCTGACCGTCCTTGGTAAACGGTCAAACAGCAGGACGATGTTGACCACAGGATCCAAAGGCCGACTGACAGTCTCGTGCCATTGCGGGTCCCTTGGGCTCCATTTGCGGCCAGGAAGAAAGTGTCCCTGGAGAGGGAGAGAGAGAGAGAGAGAGAAAAGGCGAGAGCGAGAGAGAGAGAGAGAAGAGAGAGAGAGAGAGAAAGAGAGAGAGAGAATGAGAGAGAGAGAGAGAGAAAAGAGAGAGAGAGAGAGAATGAGAGAGAGAGAGAGAAAATGAGAGAGAGAGAGAGAAAAGAGAGAGAGAGAAGAGAATGAGAGAGAGAGAGAGAGCGAGAGAGAGAGGGAGAGAGAGAGAGAATGAGAGAGAGAGAGAGAGAGAGAGAGAATGAGAGAGAGAGAGAGAGAGAGAAAGAAGAGAGAGAGAGAGAGGAGAGAGTAGGAGAGAGAGAAGAGAGAGAGAAAGAGAGAGAGAGAGAGAGAGAGAGAGAGAGAGAGAAAATGAGAGAAGAGAGAGAAAAGAGAGAGAGAGAGAGATAAGAGAGGAGAGAGAGAGAGAGAGAGAGAATGAGAGAGAGAGAAGAAGAGAGAGAGAGAACAGAGAGAGAGAGAACACAGAGAGAGAGAGAGGTCTGTATTCGGCCTTTTGCCTGAGGAGGAGAAGAGTTGGGTGAATTGAATTGGACGAATTGCCATTGGGCTTACAGCACGTGGTACTTCGCTTACGACTCTCGAGTGGGTCGTAGTTGTCTTAGAGTATGTGTGTGTGAGGGTGGGTAGGGGGTGGGTGGGGGTGGTGAGTGGGGGGGTGGAGTTAGTGGTTGGGAGGAGCGTATGGTTTTGTGATGAGTGGTGTAGTGTGTATGTGTTTTAGTGTATGTGTGTGGGGGGGGGGGGGAGGAGGGGGGTAGGTGCGAAGTGGTGGTGGTGTAGGGGGTGGGTTGGGGGGTTTAGAGGTGGTGTTGTGTGGGGTTGTGTGTATTTGTGTGTTGTGTTGTGTGTGTGTGGGGGTAAGTAGGCGGGGAGGTACAGGGGGGGGGGGGGGGGGGGGGGAGGGGGGGGGGGGGGGGGGGGGGAAATTGTGTGTGTATATATGTGTGTGACTTATCTGTCTCTCACTCTTATTTTTAATATCTTTCAATGTATGTTTGCTTTTTCGTTTCTTTGCACATCTCTCTCTTCTCTCTCTCTCTCTCTCTCTCTCTCTCTCTCTCTCTCTCTCCTCTCTCTCTCTCTCTCTCTCTCTCTCTCTCTCTCTCTCTCTCTAACTCATTATAGTAGCTCAGGTTACTTATTCTATTACCCTCAGAAAATAAAATATCGTTATCGTTATCGTCTCTCTCTCATCCTCTTCTCTCTCTCTCTCTCTCTCTCTCTCTCTCTCTCTCTCTCTCTCTCCTCTTCCCTCCTTCCCTTCCCTCCCTACCTCCTTCCCTCTCCTACCTCTCCCCTCCATCCCTCCCCCTCTCTCTCCACCCTCTCTCTCTCTCTCACACTCTCTTACTCTGCACACTAGCGTGCATGTGCATGCTTTCCTGTGCTTCCAGTCCTGCACTGTACCTTAGTTAAGTGCATGCCCTCTTAAGAGAGGTGCCTCACCATGAGTCAGCAAGATAATGAGATAATTGGGCTGCTGAGTACCCAACAGGATCAGCCAATCAGCTGATTAGGCTGCTGATTGTCTGCACGTGCTCAGTGGGATAATGAAGCATAATCCTCATTGGATCAGATAATTCGTCTGATTACCGGTAAGCTAAGTGGGCATATTGTTTTTATTGGTGTGCTAAAGAAAAAAACAAATAGGAAGGAACTGCCTTCTTTGCTTAGAGAGAAGAATTTGCTATGCAGGTTGGTAGTATGGACGTGTGGGTGGGTGCGTGGTTTTCTTTTGTTGTTGTTGTTGTTTTTCTCGCTTGCATGAGTTGTGTAGGTTTATTATTAAAAAAAATAAAGGTTGGCTATTTTTTAGATACATGTTTAGTTGTCAAGTTGCTGTTGTTGGGTATTCTGTAGCTTCAAACTAAGGGAATAATCCAGAATATGCACTCTATGTTATTTATGACACATGGCAATCTCATTCAAACCGTGCATACACACTGGGTGAGAAAAAAAGGCTGTTTTTTTCAAAAACTTAACCTTATAAAGAGTTACACTCCAAGTTAAGAGAGCTGCTTCATCATTCGCTGGATAATAGACGTGGTTATGATAATACTTCGTCATGGGTGAAGACAATGTCTACATAACAGTTCACAGCATAAGACAATCAATTATATGCTAGTCCATGGGCTTTTTGCTTACATTGGTAACTGTTTGTTTAAAAAAAAATTCTTTTATATCGAGAATAATGGAATAAGCACTCATGTGCTTTATTTACAACTAGTCCCCGTGTGTATGCGGTTTTGTAAATTTTGTCATCTGTTTCCACCGGCACACAATGGCCTACTCTTCCGAAAAGCGGAACAGGATTTAACGTGTGCGCAAGATGTTCTGCGTGCATTCGAACACGGGGCCTCGGTTTATAGTCTCATCCTAAGGACTTTGACATTCAGTTCGATTTTTTTAGTCAAACTGGGAAGAAAGGGCGAGGCTGGGAATCGAACCCAGAACCTCACGGTTAACTTGTTGGCAGGCGAACGTCTTAACCATCCTGCTACCTTCCTCCCTTGTAAAAGTGTAAAAGTGTTTGGCGACCAGGACCAATGCCAAGGCCAGTTGAGTCTTTGCACTCTTCCCGGCTTATTTAGTTAGCTGTGTATGCTTCAATATTCAATTTCTTGTTGCCAATCCTCAGAAAAGGGACGGGATAGCTCAGTGGTCGGAGCACTCGCTTTCGCCCAGCTAAGGTTAAGCAGCATCGAGCGTGGTTACCAAGTAAATGGGTGACCGTTTGCGCGCCGTGGCTTCAGTACAGTTCCCCCAGTTCACCCAGCTGTAAATGGGTACCTGCCTTCTTTAGGGTCAGGGAAGGTAAAGCAGCGAGGGATAGGGGAAGGCAGCCACTTTGAATATGCTGACCTCTGGAGAAGTTGAGGTCTCTGATGGCTCGCTTCCCTACGACCGCATATGGTATGAGACAGCGTTACCTTTACCTTTTAAAAAAAATAGAAAATAAAGGATGGTAGATGGAGGATACAGGATTAGTAAAAACTAGAGAAATCACAGCAAGAAAAAAGGACACAGTTACAAAGCTAAGGTAATCAATACTATGTCAACAATTTAATCAGGAAACATCAATGGAAAACAATAACGAGATCAAACGCCTACAAATAAGGAACTACAAAAAATTAAATAAGTTCACACAACCAACTAAAACATGACAATTTTTTTAAGAAAAAGAAACAAAAAACACAACAGGGAAAGGAGATCAAATCCTTTGGAAATAATACCCACGAACAAAAACATCAGGAAAATAAATGTATATTGTGTCTACTTCATTCCACACCTAGCAGTGTCAGTTACAGCCTTAAAGCCAAAGACGGATACAAAGAAGAGCCAGACACAGACAGATTGGCTTTAAATCTGGCTACGGCAAAACATGAAGCTTCGATGGAATTGCAACAACAAAAACTACCCCCCCCCACCCCCCCAAAAAAAAAACCCAACCCCACCACACCTCAACAAAAAGGAAAAACACACTTCCTTCAATAACAACTGAAAACCTATCGGTGAAAAATGAATCTGGGTATTGATGTGGTTGTCTTTTGTTGTTATCGTTGCCTGTCCGTCTGCGTTAGTACACATTGCCTCCCCTTTCTGTCTCTGTCTGTCAATCTGTCTGTTTCTGTCTGTCTGCTTCTTTCTGTCTGTCTCTAATAATAATAACAATAATAATAATACTTATAAGAATAACAATATTAAAATATGGAAATTATATAGCGCTGAATCTTGTAATACAAACAAATCTTTCTCTGTCTCTGACTGTCTCTCTATCTCTCTCTTCGCCTGCTTGTCTGTCTCTGTCTGTCTGTCTGTCTCTCTATCTCTATCTCTTTCTCTGTCTGCTTGCCTGCCTGCCTGCCTCTGTCTGTCTGGCTGTCTGCCTGCCTCTCTCTGTCTGTCTCTCTGTTTCTCTCTGCCTGCCTGCCTGTCTACCTGCCTGCCTGCCTTCCTGTCTGCCTACCTGCCCCTCTCCATCTCTCTCTCTCTCTCTCTCTCTCTCTCTCTCCTCTCTCTCTCTCTCTCTCTCTCTCTCTCTCCCTCTCTATCTCCCTCCTTCCTGCTCCATCGCTGCTTCCCAATCTGTGTCTCTCTCTTCTCTCTCTCTCTCTCTCTCTCTCTCTCTCTCTCTCTCTCTCTCTCTCTCTCTCTCTCTCTCCCTCCTCCCTCCTTTCTTCCTCGCTGCTTGCCAATCTGTTTCCCTCTCTCTGTGTTCATTTCTTTGCTCTCTCTCTCTCTCTCTCTCTCTCTCTCTCTCTCTCTCTCTCTCTCTCTCTCTCTCTCATCTCTCTCTCTCTCGCTCTCTTCCTCCCTCTCTGCTTCCCAATCTGTTCCCCCTCTCTCTCTCGTTCATTATTTTCCTCTCTCTCTGTTCATTGTTTCTCTCTCTCTGTCTGTTCCATGGCTCTTACTCTGTCTCTTTATCTCTTCCTCCTGGCAACCAGCAAAGACAGACCGAAGAAAGACAGATGGGATTCAAAGCCAGCCGCAGCAAAACATGCAAGAAGCTGCTTTGGGGAAAAAAGACAAGAAAGTGGTGTGGATTGTTTTGTTGTTGTTGTTTTTTTTCAAATGAGGAATGTAAGTCGCTATGAGCAATAGGTTAGATTTGTCTGTGTATTTTTGTAGAGCGTGTTTCTGTTTATTCGAATTTTCATTTATTCATTCATTCACTCATTCATTCATCCAACCATCGTTCTTTATCATCACATTCATTCATTTATTTTTTTCGTTCATTCATTCATTCTTTCATTCATTGTTCGTTTACTTCTTTCGTTCTTTCTTTCTTTTTTCATCATTCTTCATTCAATTTTATTATTCATTGCTCTTTTCTTTCTTCATCCATTCATTCATTCATTATTCATTCTTTCCTTTCTTTCATTCATCCTTTCATTTTAATCATTCATTCATTTATTCATTCATTTACTCATTTGCCATAGGGTTTTTTTTTTTGATTATTATCTTCTAGTTTGATTTGGAATAGTTATATGTTGCCAAGTCCATTGAATTATCTGCATTTGATTTCTGTTCTTCTTATACGTACACAACACAACACTCATACACACACACAAACACACGCACACACAAACACATTTTATCTCTCTCCTCCTCTCTCTCTTCTCTCTCTGTATCTCTCTTCTCTGTCTCTCTCGTCCCCCCCTCTCCCTCACTCTCTTTACTCTTTGTCTGCCCCTTTCTCTGTCTCTGTCTGTCCCCCCCCCCTCTCTCTCTCTTTCTCTCTCTCTCTCTCTCTCTCTCTCTCTCTCTCTCTCTCTGTCTTTCCCTGTGTCTCTCTCTGCACCCCCCCCCCTCTCGCTCTCCTCTCTCTCTCACTGCAGAAATGCACCAAATAAAAGAAGGACAAACAAACGAAAATGCAATTTACTCTCATAAAGCAGACTGCAATCTATCATCCCAGCTGATGTCACTGCTGAAGTGACCCCGCTATGTGTGTGTGTGTGCGTGAGAGAGAGAGAGAGAGAGAGAGAGAGAGAGAGAGAGAGAGAGAGATGCAATGGCAATGAATTCCCTTTGAAATGAATTCTGATCCATTCTTGAGACACAGATGGGAGAGAGAGAGATAAAGAGAGAGAGAGAGAGAGAGAGGAGAGAGAGAGAGAGAGAGAGAGAGAGAGAGAGAAAGAGAAGAAAGAGCGAGTGTGAGAGAGAAAGACAGAGACAGAGACAGACAAACACACGCAGGCAAGCAGACAGACAGAGACAGAGGAAGAGAGAGAAAGAGAGAGTGGTTCTGTTCTTCTTTTGAGAAACAGGGAGACAGAAGACAGAGAGAAAGAGTGTGGGGAGAGAGAGAGAGAGAGAGAGAGCAGAAGAGACAGACGAGAGAGAGAGAGAGAGAGCAGACAGACAGACAGACAGACAGACAGATAAACGAAGAGAGAATGGTTGGGAGAGAGAGGAGGAGAAAAAAGAGAGAGGGGAGAGAGAGAGAGAACGAGAGAGGGGAGAGAGAGAGAACGAGAGAGGGGAGAGAGAGAGAGAAGAGGGAGAGAGGAGAGAGAGAGAGAGAAAAAATTGAGAGTAAGAGAAAGAAAGAGCGAGTGTGAGAGAGAAAGAGAGGGGGATCGGTGTGTGTGTGTGTGTGTGTGGTGTGTGAGAGAGAGAGAGAGAGAGAGAGAGAGAGAGAGAGAGAGGAGAGAGAGAGAGAGAGAGAGAGAGAGAGAGAGAAAGAGAAAGAAATATTTTTAATATTTTATCCTTTTATATCGAGGATAATGGAATAAGCACTCGTGTTTTTTTACATCCAGTCCCCGTGTGTATGCGGATTAAAGAGAGAGAGAGGGAGAGTGAGAGAAAGAAATATTCTTTTTTTAATTTGTTTTATTTTATTGTTTTATATCTAGGAAAATGGAATAAGCACTTATGTGCTTTTTTACGTCCATTCCCCGTGTGTATGCGGATTAAAGAGAGAGTGTGAGAGAGATACGAGAGGAGGATCGAAGATGGTGGGAGAGAGAGAGAGAGAGAGAGAGAGAGAGAGAGAGAGAGAGAGAGAGGAGGGAGAGAGAGAGAGAGAGAGAGAGAGAGAGAGAGAGAGAGAGAGAGAGAGAGAGAGAGAGAGAGAGAGAGAGAGAGTGAGTGACAAAATGTGAACGAAAGAGTATAGAGAGAGAAAGAGAGAGAGAGAGAGAGAGAGAGAGAAGAGATGGTATGGCAGTGAGGGAGAGTGGGGAAGAGAGAGAGTTTCTTGATTTCTTTTCTTTTCTTTTATTCTTTTATATCGAGTATAATGGAATGATGTTCGTTTTTACATCTAGTCCCGTATATATGTTGTTTTGTATGTGGTTTTGTCATCTGTTGCCACCGGCACACAATGGCCTACGCTTACGAAAAGCGGAACAAGATTTAACGTGTGCGAAAGATGTTCCGCGTGCGTTCGCAAACTGTAACCTCGGTATATAGTCGCATTCAGGGGATTTTAGTGGAGGGTAATGTCTGCACTGATGTTAACTCCAGGGGCAAAATATCCCCTTGAACGGGAATCGAACCCGGGTCGTCAGATTGCGAGCGCAATGTTCTAACCACTAGGCTATCCCGTCCCCGTGGGGAAGGGAGAGAGAGACAGAGACAGAGATACAGAGTGAGTGAGAGACAGAGACAGAGGCAAAGAGATAGAAAGAACCATCAACACATTAAATCACGAAAATACGGAGAACAAAACACTGCCAACAACTGGGGAAAATGCATACAAATTGAAAACAATAGAAACAAAATGCATACCCAAGTAATCCATCAAACATCACAAGCCACATAAAATATCGATAATAGTAAAAATAATAATAGTAATAATAATAATAATAATAATATATAATAATAATAATAATAATAATAACAATAATAATAATAATAATAATAATAATAATAATATAATAATGATAACAATGAATGGAATTTATATAGCGCTATATCTTGCAAAAAGAAATCAAAGCGCTTAAAAGCAATAAACTTCGTACCGACACTCCAGCTGTCCCTAAATGGTAAAACCCCTAACTACCAAAATACTTCACCAAAACTGTTCATCCCACCATCAAGAAAATAGCTCCCATTTTAGGCAGGTGTGAGTCAGGTTGTCCATTTTGAGATTTTGATGGATTATGAGACTATGGCCATTTTTTTTACCTAGTTCTGAAGTTTCAAAGCGTGAGTATGCCTCGTTTTGTTTAAAAAAAAGAGCATTTAAAACCACCTAGACCTTCATTATGACGATATTTTACAATGCAAAGTTGGTCAATCTTCCCACTTAGTCACTTCTCGCAGTCTATCATTTTCAACTTGTAATAATTTTTTGGACAGAAATGTTCGATTTTTCAATCTTGGTTTTTTGGTTGGTACTGAAGAGCATTTTACCTCAGATTATTAACATGCCAACAACTAAAAACTGAACATAAAAGCAATGTAGTTCCCTATGTGAGGGAGCATGACAATGGGTAACCCCCCTAGTTACCAAAACACTACACCACAACCCTAACAAGTTCATCCTAACCTCGAGGTATTAACTCTCCCCTAAAGTTCCCCCACCCACGAAACGGACTGCAAATGCGAGGACTCCTTGGACCACCATCATCCCAATGCCATCTGACAGCTGGGTCCCACTGTGGGACCCTACAGGTCCATAGGTCTTCCAGGAAGGACAGGTCCCTTGGGAAACACCAGTCCTGGGGTCTAGGACTAAGGTAGTGAATTTAACAATTTATGCTGACTTTTACGTTTGACCGTAGTGCTTCAGTTGTGCTTACTTTAGTGAAAATGGGCGATTTTTGGTGTTGGTTTTTTTTTTTTTTCCTTTTGTGTGTGTTGTGTGTGTGTGGGGGGGGGTCTCTCTAAGTGTGTTTGTGTATTGCTAGTCTGTTTGTTTCTCCTTCATTTCTGTTTGTGTATCTGTGTCTGTCTCCTCATCTGTCTCTGAGTCTCTGTCTCTCTGTCTATCTATCTATCTATTTATATATATTATCTCTATCTATCTATCTATCTATCTATCTATCTATCTCTCTATCTATCTCTCTATCTATTTATTTATCTATCTATCTATCTATCTCTCTCTCTATCTCTCTATCTATCTATCTCTCTCTCTCTCTCTCCTCTCTCTCTCTCTATATATATATATATATATATATCTGTATGTCTGTCTGTCTGTATTATATCTTCCTCCCTCTCTCTTTTACGCCTTTCTCTCTTTATGTTTTTGGGGATATTCTTGCTATGTCTTTTTTTTACTTCGCTCCTGCCTGCCTCTCTCTCTCTCTCTCTCTCTCTCTCTCTCTCTCTCTCTCTCTCTCTCTCTCTCTCTCTTCTTCTTCTTCTTCTTCTTCTATCTCTCCCCTCCTCTCTTCCCCCCTCTCTCTCTCTTTTCCCCCTCTCTCCCCCCCTCCTCTCTCTCTCCCCTCCCCCTTTCTCTCCTCACTGTGCCACTTTTTTCCCCATGTCTCTCACTTTGTCTTATCTCATTCTCACTGGCAAAGAATAAAAGCAAAAAAACCACAGTAAGACAGATTGGCTTAAGATACGGGCACAGTAAATAATGAAAACTTCAATAAAAAGATAAAAAAGAAAGAAGCAAACCTCTTTTTTTTTAATGGCAAATGGAAGCTCATTCGCTGTGAGCATGACCTCTTGACCTCTGTTTCATCGGTTCATTATCTACTTACCTATTTTTTATTCATCTATTCGCTTGTGTATTTATCTGTTTAGTTAATTACAAGTAAGTTAGTGAGTGAGTGAGTGAGTTAGTGAGTGCGTGAGTTAGTGGTTTAAATCTCAAGATATATTTGTTTCAAACCTATGATTTTCCTCTCCTGTTTCATTTCAAAGCTATCCCTGCTTTTCAACAGCCAAATATTCGATCACCCTGCCAAAGTGTATAACCTGTGTGTGTGTGTGTGTGTGTGTGTGTGTGTGTGTGTGTGTGTGTGTGTGTGGCATTTGGACTTGTTAGAACTATTACGTGCTATTGGTTGCATGACTGTGTCAGAATGAGTTGAGTGCAAGCGCTTTGGTTTGTCTGTGCAAGATACAGCGCTGTATAAATTCCATTTATTATCATTATTATCATTATCATTATTATTATTATTATTACTATCATTATTATTATTATTATTAAACAACATTTATT
This sequence comes from Rapana venosa, assembly GCA_028751875.1. NCBI lineage: Eukaryota > Metazoa > Mollusca > Gastropoda > Neogastropoda > Muricidae > Rapana > Rapana venosa. The sequence continues at coordinate 56,358,029 of CM054152.1, read as the reverse complement.
AGTTCAGAAACAACATAGCGCTAATACATGAAATGAGTACAACAAGCAAGTGAGTTAGTTAGTTAGATAGGTAGATATGTGTTTATCTATTTAAATAGATATTATGTATTCATCCATTTATATATTCATGTATTAATCTCTTCACTTATTTATTTCAACACTCCACCCCCCACCCCCAACCCCGGACCCGAAGTCGGAATGCGGCTACCGTCATGGTGCAGGGCGAAAAACGGTCGCATACGCAAAAATCTCACCATTGGTGAACCTCGGAGCTCTAGCCGAGGATCACAGAAACAACACACACATTAAATGCAGACAGGGCGAGGATAGCCTAGCGGTTAGAGCATTGCTCGCGCGTGTGGTTTAACTGCCTAGAATCAAACCCCGGTTCGACCCACCATCGAGACGTACCTACGCGCTCATTCACGGGTATTTTGTATTCTCCAAGACTTAAACATCAGTAGGGGACGGGATATCTCAGCGGTCAGAGCACTCGTTCTCTCCCCCAAGCCAATGTTAAGCAGTATCGAGCATAGTTACGAATTGAATGGATGACCGTTTTCGCGCGCCTTGGCTTCAGTACAATTCCCCCCAGTTCACCCAGCTGTAAAATGGGTACCTGCCCTCTTTAGGGTCAGGGAAGGTAAAGCAGCGAGGGAGAGGAGATGGGCGCCGCCCTCAATATGCTGGCCCCTAGAGAAGCTGAGGTCTCTGACGCTTTGCTCTCCTACGATCTTATAGGTTATGGGATACCTTTACCTTCACCACCTTTGCCTACCTACTCCATTCTCCAAAATTTCCTTTGGATGAGATTATAACCAAAGCTCCGTGTGCAAACGCAGGTAGAACATTTCGCGTATACATTAAACCCGTTCTGCATTTCAGAAGAGTAGGTCTTTCGTGCCAGTTAGAATGGATGGCAAACAAACAAAATATGTGACGCTGCACCCCGAAATGAGTCTCTAAACGCCTGACCCCTTGGGGGGATTTAGGCAGGGGGGGGGGTGTGGTGTCAGGTTGTTGATATTGAGATTTTGAATAATTATAAAGCTAGTACCCTTCTTTTACCTTGGAATGCATTATCAAGGCATATTTTGGTTTCTTTTTGCTTTTAAACGGTGTTTTTCTTTTAAATACCCATGCCCTTATTCTGACCACCTATTACAATGCTAAACTTGACATTTTCTCATTTTGTCACTTCTTGCAGTGTACCATTTCAATTTCTAATAACTTTTCATAGAAATGTCCGATTTTCAATCTGTTTTTTTGTATTGAATAGCCTCATTATTGCAAATTAATTCGCTTGTTTGCAAATTAATTACAAGCGAATAACTATTAAAAAAATGAACTCTGTTGCTTTGCGATTCATTATGTGATGGAGCGTCACATATAAAAAAGTATGCTCAAAGTTACCGTGTTTTAGGACTCATCTCGGAAGACAGAGCACGGCTGCCTCAGTGGTGGGCAACGAAAAATCGGATAAACATCACTATTTCGTATGTTCTAAAACTATATTGCTTATAGTTTTAAAGTCTTAGCCGATAAATGTACCCTTTCTTAAACATATTTGAATTCGAGAGCAAAAACTTTAAAAAAAAATAAACTTATCAGAATCTTAAAGATTGTTTACATCTTAATTGGGTTCATGATGTTAACGTCAACACAAGCGTTTGAAGATTAAAAAAAAAAATTAGCCAATACTTTTCTTGCCATCAAGCGTGAAATTTAAAAGGAAAAAAACCGCCAGGTTGTTGGTCTGCCTTTGACTGATTGCTTTAATTGCACACCGCTTCTCATCCATCATCTCCATTTTGCGGGTTTTTTAAAACAGCGTTGTGAATGCTTTAAAAGCTATGCTGTTCTATTGATCTTCCTTCTCTCTGTATGCCTCTGTCTCTCTGTTATTCTGTCTCTGTATTCTCAATCTCTCTCTCTCTCTCTCTCTCTCTCTCTCTTCTCTCTCTCATCTCTCTCTCTCTCTCTCTCTCTCCTCTTTTCTCTCTCTAGCTCTCTCTTTCCAGCTCGCTCTCTCCTCTCTAGCTCTCTCTCTCTAGCTCTCTCTGTCTCTGTCTCTTTCTCTAGCTCTCTCTCTCACTCACACACACACACTAACCCGCTCACTCACTCACTTTCTCTTTATATTTTCTCTTCTTTTTTATAAAAACCTGGGTATGTATACTCGCGCGCAAATAAACCGAGACAAACAGACATACATCAGAGACAGAGAAAGTGAGATTATAGGGAGGGAAATAGAGAGAGACAGAGAGAGACAAACAGATAGAGACAGACAGACAAAGAGAAAAAAAGAGACAGACACAGACAGACAGACAGACAGACAGAGGCAGAGGGACAGAGACAGACAGAAATGGAAAGAGAGAGACAGACAAGCAGAAACAGAGACAGACAGGTAGAAAGAGAAAGAAAAACAAACATACAGAAACAGACAGAAA
>CM054152.1:56335579-56338079 GCA_028751875.1 Rapana venosa | reverse complement strand
TGTTGTGGTGTGTGTGTGTGAGTGCGTGTGGTGAGTGCGGTGTTGTGGGGTGGAGTGCGGTGTGTTGGTGTGGTGGTTTGTGTTGTTTTGTGTGTGTATGTGAGAAGGGCAGAGACAGAGACAGAGAGAAATGTGTGTGTGTGTGTGAGCAAGGGTGGGGAGAGGTTGAGAAGGAGAAAATTAAAATTTGAGAGAAACATAAAAAAGAGGGAAGAGAGATGGTGGGTGTGGGGAAAGTGTGGAAAAAGAGATCTGCATGTATGTATGTATGTATGGTGTGTGTGTTGTGGGTTTGTGTGTGTTGTTGTGTATGTATTTTAAAATGTTGGGTAGTGTGTATGTATGTATGTATGTATGTATGTATGTTTAGGTGGGGTTGATATTGTAGATGTGTGGGGTTGTAATTGTTGATGGTTTTTATATATATATATTATAAATACATATGATTAAAATTAGTTATATGATATTATATATTATATATATATTAATATATATATATATATAAAGACACAAAATACAATTTTAGAGACGAGACAGAAAAAGAACGACAGATAAAAAATAAAAATAAAAAAAACCAAAACAAAAACAATACCATATCACAAAAAAACAAAAAATATCCCACCCACCCAAAATCAACCCCCATGGTCAAAAAAACCAAAAGAAAACCCTGTCAATATAAAATAACCCCAAACAAAAACGTCAGAAAAAAAAACAAAAGATTTGCAATGCAGATCCCACAGCGCTATTTTGTTCACACTAATGCCATGATTCTTATCTTTTTGTTCCAAATGACCATGCCATGCGCTTTGATTTGACTTTTCAAAAATATACGTAATAATTCCTTTTCTTCTGATTTTTATTATTATTATTATTAATTTTATTATTGTTATTATTATTATTATCATGCCACACAATAACCGGGTCATTTTGTTCTGTCTGCCCGCCTGCTAATGCCAGACTCACGTCCTGGTGGCATGCTGTGTATTATGAGAAATTGTAGACAACGGTGGTAACGGAGGGAATGAGGAAAAAAAATGACAAGAGAAACACAACCCGACCACGACCACCCGTCGCATAATCATTACTGGCTAATCTACGTATTAATGGGCATAGATTATGCGCAAAGAGAGAGATTGAAGTATGTATGGAGAGGATGAATGAAAGAGAGAAGGGGGGGGGGGTGTAGAGTAAGTGGGCAGAGAGAGAGTGAGAGAGAGAGAGAAAGAGAGAGAGAGAGAGAGAGAGAGTGAGAGAGAGAGAGAGAGAGAGAGAGAGAGAGAGAGAGAGAGAAAGAAAGAGAGACAAAGACAGAGACAGAGACAGACAGCGATAGAGACAGAGACAGAATATCACACACATACACACACACACACTCAAACCATCACAAACACAAACGCGCGCACACACACACACACACACACACACACACACACACACACACACACACACACACACACACACACACACACACACTCGAACATACACAAACACAAACACACAAAATAGATGAAAGGGAGGGATAGAAAGTAACAGATGGTGGACAGTAGAAATACACACACGCACGCACGCACGCACGCACACACACACACACATACACACACACGCACGTACACACATACATCAACATCCCCACACGCACGCGCGCACGAGAATGAAATAAACAACAGCATAATTATAACCAGATCAACGAAAAACAAAACAAAAGCCAGCCAGCCAGACACACAGACGAAAGACAGCAAGACTGACAAACAGACAGACAGGCGAAATACATCAAGACTGACAGACAGACTGGTGAAATACAGCAAGACTGACAGACACACAGGCGGAAAGACAGCAAGACTGACAGACAGACAGACAGGCGGAAAGACAGCAAGACAGACAGATACACAGCCAACAAGAGAGCCAGCCAGCCATACAGCCAGCCAACCAGCCAACCAGCCAGCCAAACATCCAACCAGCCAACCAGCAAGACAGCAGGACAGACAGACAGACAGAAATTCATTCAACATACACGGTTCCAGCAAATCTCATCTTGGTAGCGGAGACAGGCCGCAAAGAAAGGATGGGAAAAGCAGTGATTGATTGATCATTCTGACCACTCACTTCCATTCCTCTTTGCTTCTTTTTTATTTGCACTGTACTTGACATGAACTGATTTTGGGGGGGCTTTATTTGCATCTAGCTAATAACTTCTAAAAAAACTGCATGCCAGATATTAGATTGCCAGGCTCCTAATTTTTTTGTGTTAATTTTGTTTTGATCTCTGAACGCATAAACAGAAATGATTGTAATTTTGCAGGGCGAGTACGTGATGATGTAAACATAACTATGGATTCATGATTGTTGGTATTTAGGCGAACTGGATCACACACACACACACACACACACACACACACACACACACACACACACACACACACACACACACACAAATACACACGCACTCATACGCACAAACACACACACACACATTCAAACGTACACACACGTACACACATAC
>CM054152.1:56325579-56330579 GCA_028751875.1 Rapana venosa | reverse complement strand
TCTCTCTCTCTCTCTCTCTCTCTCTCTCTCTCTCTCTCTCTCTCTCTCTCTCTCTCTCTCTCTCTCTCTCTCTCTCTCTCCTTCCTTCGGATTGTAAGTCCTTCGGATGAAACTATAAACCGAGGCCCTGTATGCGAACGCACACAGAACAACTTGCGCACATGTTAAATCCTGTTCCGCTTTTCGTAAGAGTAGGCCATTGTGTGCCGGTGGGGAACAGATGACAGAATTTACAAAACCGCATACACACGGGAAGTGGATGTCAAAAAGCACATGAGTGCTTATTTCATTATCCCCGATATTTAAAAAAAAAACAACCCACACTCCACACACAACACACACAACCACCACCACCACCACTACCACCACCATCACACCACCACAACCACCAAACAAACAAACAAACAAACAAACCTAAATGCTGCTGTTTTCGTGCTATAACTAGCGAAAGAACAAATAATTAAAAAACAACGAAAGAAAAGCAAAGCGTATGGTTGATACGTTGTAGAAATAGATGCATGCTAATACTTTTGAACTCCGAGCCTTCATTTCTTGTTCAAAATAGGGAAGTTGGAAATTACAGTGCATTGTAGACAAATTTCTACTTTTCCATCTTTAGAAAAAAATGGTATACGCCTTTTAAAAAAAAATCTTATTCTTCTATATCGAGGATAATGGAATAAGCACTTAAGTGCTTTTTACATTCTTGACAAATACTCTGCAATCAATAATGAATTTCATTGTCATAATATTATTTTAGCGTACACAATCGACACAACTTTGTGTTCTTTTTGTTGGCCAAGAATACGATTTCTTTTTTTGTTGTTGACGTGAAACAAAAATGTCAGTGTGCCACGATTCACAAGCCTTGCCGCGGAAACATCAAGCCCATGTACTTTGTGTGTGTGTGTGTGTGTGTGTTTTGCAGACGGCACTAAACCGGTACGTACAAAACAGTCGACACTTTCACAACAGGCAGTCCCAGTGCATTCAAGTAGTCGTTGCGAGTCAAAGTACAATCGTTTTTTAAAAACTAATTTTCAGTTCAGAATTTCGGCAGTTCTTCTCCTCCTTAAAACTACCGTGTATGACTCACAAGTACTACAAAAGTGATGCATAGTTCAAATTTACTCCCACCCCCACCCTCCCCAACATACACACACTGTTTTTTGTAATGGTAGCGCTCTATCTCTCCGCCCCTACTTCGTAAAAATTCAACAACAAAAAACTCGTTTTTCTATTCGACTCGGTCATTTTTGTAAAAAAAATGCCATGACGAAATATGCTAAAGCTCTATTCAACTCTAAAAATATTTATAAAATTATAATTATAGCATTGAGCTTTATAAATCTTACTGACTGTTTTTAATCTTCCAGTGTTGTCCATTTCTCTCGCTGATATGCTCCGAGAATTTGCTTGTCGATTTCAGTTGTACTGCATTTCAAAATTCAGTCTCAAGCGTTCTTTTTCATCTTCTTCTTCTTGCTGTTGTTCACAACCACAACACCATGCACAATCACAAACAATGACCGATGCACAATATAAAACCATTTCTCCAGTATCCTCTTCTTTGTCAGAAATAAACTGCTTTGGACAATGGGGTCGAAAGTCGTCTGCCAATACAAGGAAAAGACAACTGAGGATGTAAAAAGAAAACAACTGCACGGGAATTTTGCATTCCACTTTGACTGTGTCTTGATTTTTAGGTGTGTCAGTTAAACTAGTGTGTTGGTAATGCAATCGATTTTTAAGCGAGTTTTGGTTGTTATTTCATTTTTATTCGTGTGCTTTTAATATCCACATTAAAAAGACAACTTTATTTAAAACTTGAACAGCAGAGATATTTTGTGTGTGTTGTGTGTGTGTGTGTGTTTAGGTACTCGGTTAACTAGTGTTTGGTAATACAATCGATTTTAATCGAGTTTTAGTTTATTTCTTGTTTTTGTTTTTCATTCGTGCTTTGAATATTTACATTGTAAACAGACAAAATTTTTTTATTCTTGAGCAGGAGAGATCTGTAATTGTGGGTGTGTATGTGTATGCACGCGTGCGAGCATAGGCTTCTTTTTTTCTCTTTTATATTCACTTGAAAAAATGTTTGATACTTTAATTGATTTTGTTTCTATTTTGTTTGTTTTTCCTTTGTGTGTGTTGTGGGTATTGGCTCATTTACAATCACGATTGTTTTTCCGATAAGCGGGGACTGATTGTAAAGAGCAGAGGGTGTTTATTTATTATGCTCAAATGAAAGAATTCGCTTTGTTTATCTATCTCTCCATCACACAAACCACACACGCACGCGCTGCGCGGCTAGCAACACTCACAGTGCTTTGCCTTCCATGGTGCAATGCGTAGTGCATGGCTCTCTGACTTGTTACTATCCAGATGTCTGCCTGTGGCCTCGGGCTGACATTTAAAAAAAAATTTCATAACAGCTTACAGAGATTGCGTATATTCGTGCTTCTATACACAAAAAAAAAACACGCTTACACAAATCACAGAATCTGTAAAGGTGCATAATCTTCTGCTCGACAAGAATTAAGGCACTGGCAGGTCTGCAATAATTGACCTGGAGATCGTTAAAAATCCCAAACTTTAAATTCACTAAACCGCGAGATTCGTAACGCGCTATTCTTCACATGGACCCAGGGGATTGAAAGTCAAACTGCCTAACCACTCGCTAAAGCACCAATCCCAACGTTGAATTAAACAGTGGATGGTCATTCATGACAATGGAAATCGCTGTCCAGACCTCGCTCAACGGGACAGACCATAGTTGTCATCTGAGCGTTCGACTACAACGAAAAGAAGAAGATGAAGGAGAAAGTGGTAGGAGGAGAAGGAGAAAGAAAAGAAGACGGAGAAGAAGAAGGAGGAGGAGGAGGAGGAGGAGGAGGAGGAGAAGAAGAAGAAGAAGAAGAAGAAGAAGAAGAGGAAGAAGAAGAAGAGAAGGAGGAGGAGGAGAAGTAGAAGAAGAAGAAGAAGAAGAAGAAGGAAGAAGAGAAGAAGAAGAAGAAGAAGAAGAAGAAGAAGAAGAAGAAGAAGAAGAGGAAGAAGAAGAAGAAGAAGAGAAGAAGAAGAGATGAATGAAGAAGAAGAAAAGAAGAAGAAGAAGAAGAGAAGAAGAAGAAGAAGAAGAAGAAGAAGAAGAAGAAGAAGAAGAAGAAGAAGAAGAAGAAGAAGAAGAAGTAAAAGAAGAAGAAGGAGAAGGAGGAAGAGGAGGAGGAGAAGAAGAAGAACAAACAACAACAAGAACAAGAACAAGAAGAAAAAGAGGAGGAAGAAAAAGAAGAAGAAGAAGAAGCAGAATTGAAGAGGAAGAAGAATGCGTAGAAGAAGAAGAAGATTGCGAAGAAGAATGTGAAGAAGAATGCGAAGAAGAAGAAGAATGCAAAGAAGGAGGAGGAGGAGGAGGAGGAGGAGGAGGAGGAGGAGAAGAAGAAGAAGAAGAAGAAGAAGAAGAAATCCTAGACATCGCTTTAGGCTAAGTCATGGACCCACTGTCAGTATTCAATCATAAAGGAATACCGTCGATTTTGCAATCGTGTCTACATTGGTGGTAACGGAGTGATAGAGATAGGATGAAGAGGGGGGGAAGGGGGGGGGGGTGTGTGTATATGAGAGTGAAGGTTGGTTTCGTGAAAAGTATTTTTATGTTTGAGGGGGTTTTGTCGTTTTTTGGCTAGACCTTACAAAGGTAAGTTTTTTTTCGTACAGTTTGAGTGTTAGTCTTTCTGATAATACGAAAACTTAAAGGCATCATAAATATGCAATACGCATGTAAAACATTTCAGTAACCACACAGCAACAAAACGCTGTGTCTGTCAAAACGTCACCCCCCAAAAAAATCTTGTTTTGAATGGAATAAAATTTAATACATGGATAAACTCAACATTGAAAACCTACAGATAGATAGATGGATGGATAGATAGATAGATAGATAGATAGATAGGCAGATAGGTAGATAGATATATAGATAGATAGATAGGTAGATAGATAGACATATAGATCTATAGATACATAGATGGATGGGTAGATGGATAGATAAATAGATAGATAGATAGGTAGATAGGTAGATGGATGGAGAGATAGAGAGATAGATGGATGGGTAGATGGATGGATGGATGGATGGATTGATGAATAGATAGATAGGTATATAGATGAATGGATGGATAGATAGGTGGATGGATAGATAGATAGATAGATAGATGGATGGATGGATAGCTAGATGGTTAGATAGATAGAAATGCTGGTGATGAATGGTGCCGGCACACTCTACCTAAGGACACCCCCCCTCCTCCCCTCCCCTTCCCCCAACCGCCAGATTGTTTTCCCACAAATAAATCCAGATTAACGTATGACAAAAATACAACACACTACACTGCAACACGTGAGATCAATCCACCCGATTTTTAAAACCCAACGCAGCTCTACCCTGAAACACAACAATCAACTTTTGTTTTGTTTTGTCTTGTTTTGTTTTGTTTGAAGACAAAAGCACTGGGCCTTATCGAAACGCGTGGGGCGCGCACTCTAATAGAAACGCATTAAGGGGAGGCGATTAGATTCCCTGGGTAGCATGGGACATAACTCGGGATCCGATACGGTGGCAGTAAACTGATAGGGCAATGCACATTGCGGTGCGAATCGCTCGCTCAGTGTTTTGTTTCTTTTTTGTTTTGTTTTGTTTTGTATGGTTGTATTTCTTTCTTTTTTTTAGGAGGTGGGGGGGGGGGGGGGGGGGGGGGGTGTTTGGGCGGATGGGGGAGGGAGAGGAGTAGTGTGCAATGGTTGGAAGGAGTAGCTTTTTGTGTAAGTCAAATCTCTAAAGGGGATGTGGAAATAATTACAATAGCAATAACACGCACGCACGCACACACACACACACACACACAATATATATATATATATATATATATATATATATATGATTATATATATATATATATGTGTGTGTGTGTGTCTATAATAATATATATTATATATATATATATATATAT
>CM054152.1:56308079-56323079 GCA_028751875.1 Rapana venosa | reverse complement strand
ATTTGTCCATATACCCCCCGTTCCTTTTTCTGTCGCTCTGTCTGTATCCCTGTCTGTCTGACTGTGTCTCTGTTTGTCTGTGTCTTTCTGTCTGTCTGTCTATCTGTCTGTATTTCTGTCTGTCTGTGTCCCTGTCTGTCTGTGTCTCTGTTTGTCTGTGTCTGTCTGTCTGTCTGTCTGTCTATCTGTATCTGTGTCTGTCTGCATCCCTGTCTGTCTATCTGTGTCTCTGTTTGTCTGTGTCTTTCTGTCTATCTGTCTGTATTTTTGTCTGTCTGTATCCCTGTCTATCTAACTGTGTCTCTGTTTGTCTGTGTCTTTCTGTCTGTCTGTCTATCTGTATCTGTGTCTGTCTGTATCCCTGTCTGTCTATCGTGTCTCTGTCTGTCTGTGTCTTTCTGTCCGTCTATCTGTCTGTATTTCTGTCTGTCTGTGTCCCTGTCTGTCTAACTGTGTTTCTGTTTGTCTGTGTGTTTCTGTCTGTCTGTCTATCTGTATCTGTGTCTGTCTGTATCCCTGTCTGTCTATCTGTGTCTCTGTTTGTCTGTGTTTTTCTGTCTGTCTATCTATCTGCCTGTATCTGTGTCTGTCTGTATCTCTGTCTATCTGTAGATATATGTGTCTGTATCTCTCTCTGTCTATCTGTCAGTATCTCTGTATGTATCTCTCTCTGCATCTGTTTGTCATCTACCTGTCTGTTTCTCTATCTGTTTGTATCTATGTTTGTCTGTATCTCTGTCTGTCTGTGTCTGTCTGTTTCTCTCTTTCTCTCTCTCCCATCACTCCCTCCCTCCTCCTCTCTCTCCTCCTCTCTCTCCTCCCCTCTTCCCCCTTCTCTCTCCTCCCCTCTTCCCCCTTCTCTCTTTCCATCCTCTCTCTTTCTCCTCACTCTCCAACCTCTCTCTCCCCCGAACTACCTCCCCCCATCTCTATCTCTCCCTGTCTCTCTCTCTCTCTCTCTCTCTCTCTCTCTCTCTCTCTCTATCTCTCTCCTCTCTCTCTCTCTCTCTCCAGAAAAAACTCTTCATTTCTGGAACTCATTAAATACCCTCATCTTTTACACACACACACACACACACACACACACACACACACACACACACACACACACACACGACACACGCACACACACAAACAAAACCAGGAAGTTATTAAACACTCTTTTCAAAAAACAACAACAACAAAAACACAAACAAATCTCCAGTCTCAACTTCAACATTCAACCAAACAAAACAAAACACAACAAAAACAAAACAAAAAAAACAACCAAACAAACAAAACACAACACATCATAAACCAAAAACCAGCAACAACCAAACAACAAAAACCCACCACAGCAACATTCAGCAACCTTGCAACCTAACTAACTACACCAGCCAGACAAAAACAAGTCCGGCAACTGCGCAACACTGAAGCGGCACAGCAAAGCAGCAGCAAGCAGCAGCAAGCAGCAGCATGCAGCAGCAGCAAGCAGCAGCAAGCAGCAGCAAGCAGCAGCAGCAGTGGACTAAAGAAGCTTGCAAGCTGACCGTGTATTGATCACCAGGGAATGTCAAAGGCAATATCTTCAGCGCTTGATAGCAATCCATTAGACTGACTAGGTCGCGTTCGCTTCCTTTCGCTTCGCGCTCTCTTGACTGCTCGCTTGTGCTCTGTCTGTCTGGATCTGTCTAGTGTGTGTCTGGTTGGTTGTCTGTCTGTGTGTCTGTGTGTCTGTCTGTCTGTCTGGCTGTCTGGTTGGCTGCCTGGCTCGCTCACTCTCTCTCTCTCTCTCTCTCTCTCTCTCTCTCTCTCTCTCTCTCTCTCTCTCTCTCTCTCTCTCTCTCTCCTCTCTCTCTGTTTAAGTCTGTCTGTGCACCAGTCTGTAGGTCTCTGTCTCTGTCTGTCGCTGTCTGTCTCTGTCTGTCTGTTTGTCTGTCTGTCTGCCTGTTTGTTTGCCTGTCTGTCTGTCTGTCTGTCTCTCTCTCTATCTCTCTCTCCTCTCTCTCTCTCTCTCGCTCTCTTTGTGTGTGTGTATGCGCGCGCGTGCGTGTGTGTATGTGCGTATGTGTGTGTGTGTGTGTGTGTGTGCGCGCGCGCACGCGTGTGTGTCTGTATGTATGTGTGTGTGTCTGTCTATCTGTCTCTCCCTCTATCTGCCTAGACGTCTGCTTGTCTGTCTGTCTGTCTATCTGAATGTGTCTGCCTGTCTGTCTGTCTCTCTCTATCCCCCTCTTTCTCTCTCACTCTCTCTCTCTCTCACTCTGTGTGTATGTATGTGTGCTTGCCTGTGTGTGTGTGTTTTGTGCGTATGTGTGTGTTTATGTGTGTGTGTGTGTGAATTTTCTGTGTGCATGGGTTTTTTGGTCTGTCTCTGTCTCGCTGTCTCTCTGTCTCGTTTTCTGTTTTTCGATGTCTGCTACTTGATTCTTTTGTTGTTGTTATTGTGTTATTAATCTCTGGATTTTTCTGTATTCGGGTTGGGTTTGTTTTTGTCTGTTTGTTTGTTTGTCTGTGTGTCTGTCTGTTTGTTTGTCTCTGTGTGTCTGTCTGTCTGTCTGTTGGTTTGTCTCCCTTGATTACTCTCTATTCCCTTATTTTCACGCAAATTCAAAGAGAGCGCTTGCATACTAGAGTGCGTGCACACATGCACGTGTGTGTGTGTGTGTGTGTGTGTGTGTGTGTGTGTGTCTCTTCGATTTTATGTCTGTTCACTTTAAGTAATTTTAGACGAAAGAGGTAGGGAAGGGGGCATTTTAATTTATGTTATTTATTCTTTTATCTCGAGGATAATGGAATAAGCACTTATGCGCTTTTTTTACACCCAGTCCCCGTGTGTATGCGGTTTTGTAAATTTTGTCATCTGTTCCCTTCAAGAAAAAGAGATGCATGTTGGTATTAATATGTACATTAATAAAAGAAACCGATTCCAACCGTAATAAACAATATGCTGCACATGTGTGTGTGTATGTGTGTGTTTGTGTGTGTAATATATACGGATATATTATTGGAGATAGTTAGATTGTTGTTGTTGTTGCTGTTCGTTTGCTGTTTTAGATGGGGTCCTAGCAAAAACGCTCACGCGCGCACACACAAATACAGTCCCTGCATCTTTCTGTCTCTCTTTGTCTCTGTCTGTCTGTCTGTCTGTCTGTCCTGTCTGTCTGTCTGTCTGTCTCTCTCTCTCTCTCTCTCTCTCTCTCTCTCTCTCTCTCTCTTTCTGTCTCCACACACACGCAACACACACACACACACAACCTCACACAACACACACACACACTCACACAACACACACACAACACCACACACTACCACTCCTCACACATACACACCCAAAAAATAACAAACAAAAAACCACCTCCCCTCACCACCTCACCCACCACCCACCCCCACCCCCCTCTCCCGTCTTCCAATCCCATCTTCAAAATGTAATCACTTTCACTCGGTACAAAACTCTTCAGACAGAAAAAAAACCCTACTTACACGGGAGCATCGCTATATTGTTCTTCACTGTCCCTTTCTTAATGTTCAACTCTCAACCTTTGCAATCGTCAATAGTTGTGATAGATCAGATTTATACATTGTCTCAAGCATCCATTGCACCGAGAAATTTCAAAAGAAGAAAAAGTGCTGTTGTTGTTGGGTTTTTTTTTTCTAAACAATAGCTGAATGTATATCTAGTGTTTGTAATTTAGAGTGGTTTTATGTTGTTGTTGTTGTTGTGTGTAAAAATGGTGTTGTGGCTGAGATTTTTTTTATCTGTGTGTGTGTTTGGGGAGGGGTAGTGGGGTGAGTGTGTGTGTGGGTGGGGGGGGGAGGGGGAGTATGTATATGTGTGTGTGGAGGAGGTTGGAATGTGTTGGGGATTGGGGTGGGGAGGGGGGCTTGATGAGAGTATGTGTGTGTGTGTGTGGAGGAGGGGGGTGGGGTTTGAGTATGTGTATGCATGTGTATGTGTCTTGTGTGGGTGAGGGGATGAGTGTGAGTGTGTGCAAGTGTGTGTGTGTGGGAGTGGGGTTGTTTAATATGTGTGGTGGGGGGGGGGGGGGGAGTGTGGTGAGTGTGTGCGCGCGTGCACGCGCTTGCTTGCTGCGTGTGTGTAAGTGTGTTTATTTGTGTGCATGTGTGGGGGTGAGGGAGAAATAGAGAGAAAGAATCTATATGCATGTGTGTAAATATGTGTTTGTGTTTGTGCATGTGCATGTGTGTGTGTGCGTGCGTGCGCGCGCGTGTATGTGCATGCGCGGGCGCGTGCGTGTGTGTGTGTGTCTGTGTCTCTGTATCTGTCTGTGCCTGCTAGCTTATCTCTCTGCCACACACACAGACACACACACACACACACACACACACACACACACACACACACACACACACTTTGCAGAATCGATCGGTTTTGGGGTGGATAGGGATAGAGGCGGGGAAGGAAGGGGAGAAGTAGTGAGGGAACAGACAACCCTTGTCCCTCACTGTCTGTGTCTGCTAGGTTAATCTCTGTGACACACAGACAGGCTGGTTGTGTTTTTTTCTTTCTAGAAACTGATTAGTAGGCAGACAGTTGTTTGTTGGTGTGTTGTGTGTGTGTGGTGTGTGTGTGTGTGTGTTTTCTACTGTTGACACTTTATTCAATCTGTGTGTGTGTGTGGGTGGAGAGGGGGGGATAAGGTGGGTGTGTGGGTGGGTGAGTGTGTGTGTGGGGGGGGGGGGGGGTAGTGTGTGTGTGTGTGTGTGTGGGGGGGGGGGGTGAGTGTTTGTGTGTGTGTGTGTGTTTGTGTGTGTGTGTGCGTGTGTGGTTGGGAGGGAGGGTGGGTGAGTGTGTGTGTGTGTGTGTGTGTGTGTGTGTGTGTGTGTGTGTGTGTGTATGTGTGTATGTGTGTGTGAAAGCAACGTCGTTTTCTTTTCTTTTTTCCCATTCTTTTATTTCGAGGATAATGGAATAAACACCCATGTGACTTTATTTTCACATCCATTCCCTGTGTGTATGCAGTTTTGTCAATTTTGCCATCCGTTCCCACCAGCACACAATGGCCTACTCTTCCGAAAAGGGTTTAACGTGTGCGGGAGATGTTCTGCCTGCGTTCGCACACGGGACCTCGGTTTAGAGTCTCATCTGAGGGACTTTTGGGGGGAGAGTGGAGTCGGCAGTGATATTAACTCCAAAGGAAAAATCCTCTTGAACGAGATTCGAACCCGGGTCGGTAGATCACGAATGCATCATTCTAACCACCAGGCCTCCTGTCTTCCAGGCTTTCTCGCTTCCCGTGTGTTCCTCCGTCACAGGCGCTTAGGCTACACTTTATGCTTTAGCTTGCAGGTCATGTAGTACCTTCTATAGTGTGCTAGACAAAAAAAGCATAATTCTGGTGATTTTCAGGGTCATATATCTGGTATAGAGTGCAAGACAAAAAAACATAATTCTAGTCATTTTCAGGGTCATATATCTAGTGTAGAATACAAGACAGAAAAGCATAATTCTAGTAATTTCCAGGGTCATATATCTTCTATAGAATGCTAGACAGAAAAGCATAATTCTAGTCATTTCCAGGGTCATATATCTTCTATAGAATGCTAGACAAAAAAGCATAATTCTAGTAATTTTCAGGGTCAGGTAGTATCTTGTGCAGAGTGCTAGACAGAAAAGTATAATTGTGGTGAGTTTTACAGATTTTAACTATGGACAACATTAACGTACGGGGTATTTACTTGGGGGGGGGGGGGGGGATTTGAGGTCATAGCAATTCCTGGTAGTCATGAAAAAGTTGGAAATGATCATTAGAATAGAGGGAGGTGTGTTAGTGTGGGGTGAGGTGTGTTAGTGTGCGGTTAGGTGTGTCACAGTGGAGCGAGGCGTGTTAGAGTAGAATGAGGTGTGTTAGTGTGGAGTGGGGTAGAGTGAGGTGTGGTGGAGGGGAGTGAGGTGTGTTAGAGTGCAGACGGGCGCAATGAAATGGAGTGGGGTGTGGTGAAATGGAGTGGGGTGTGGTGAAATGGAGTGGGGTGTGGTGAAATGGAGTGGGGTGTGGTGAAATGGAGTGGGGTGTGATGAAATGGAGTGGGGTGTGGTGAAATGGAGTGGGGTGTGGTGAAATGGAGTGGGGTGTGATGAAATGGAGTGGGGGTGTGGTGAAATGGAGTGGGGTGTGATGAAATGGAGTGGGGTGTGGTGAAATGGAGTGGGGTGTGGTGAAATGGAGTGGGGTGTGGTGAAATGGAGTGGGGTGTGATGAAATGGAGTGGGGTGTGGTGAAATGGAGTGGGGTGTGGTGAAATGGAGTGGGGCGTGGTGAAATGGAGTGGGGCGTGATGAAATGGAGTGGGGCGTGATGAAATGGAGTGGGGCTTGATGAAATGGAGTGGGGTGTGGTGAAATGGAGTGGGGTGTGGTGAAATGGAGTGGGGTGTGGTGAAATGGCTTTAGTTGTGTTAGAGTGGATTGATGTGTAGTGGAGTGGATTGATGTGTAGTGGAGTGGATTGCGATGTGTTAGATTGGAATGAAAGAGGGTGTAAAAGTGAAGTGGAGTATGGTGGATTAGAGTGGGTTGTAATGTAGTGGAGTTGGGATAGTTGGGTGGAATAAGTGTGGTAGGAAGCAAGCACATCTGTCTCTCACCGTGTGTGTGTGTGTGCGCGCGCGCGCGTGTGTGTGTGTGTGTGTGTGTGTGTGTGTGTGTGTGTGTGTGTGTGTGTGTGTGTGTGTGTGTGTGTGTGTGTGTGTGTGTGTGTGTGTGTGTGTGAGGCTGATAGCTAATCTCTCTGTCACAGACCGTCTTTCCAGAATCGATCGGTTGGGGAATGTCTTACTATGCACTCTTAAACCTCAAACCCTGAGAGAGTGTGTGTGTATGTGTGTAGGGTGATGGTGGTTGTGTGTGTGTGTGTGTGTGTGTGTGTGTGTGTGTGTGTGTGTGTGTGTGTGTTAGTTATTCAGTTTAACGTCTTTCCACTAAATAGTCGTATCAGATGTGTGTGTATATATGTATGTGTGTGCGCGCGCGCGCGCGCGCGCGCGCGCGCGTGTGTGTGTGTGAGTGTGCTTGTGTGTGTAAGTGCATGTGAGCGTGTGTAAGCGTGTGTGAGTGTGTGTGTGAGAGAGAGAATGTGTGTAAAATAGTACGCGCGTGCGCATCAGTGCATGGGTGCGTGAGTGTGTATGTATGCATATGAGTGTATAGTGTGTGTGTGTATCTGTGTGTCAGTATGTCTGTCTCTCTGTCTGCAAATGAACTTTTTGTCCCTGCATCTGCGTGCGCATAATTATGAACTAAACACACGCCTGTATCTGTATGCAGGAATGTGCAAATGCATTACAGGCAGGCATATGTCCAAATCTGTTCCTTCTTCTCTTCTCCTCGATCCTTTATAGGGTAGGATGCGAAGTGCCAGACATTCTCTTGTGCTGGTAGCTCTGTAAGAAGTCTTCCCACTGATTTCGTCCAGCACATTCCAACTTCACAGCATTATGTCTGAATGAAAGACGAGGCGGTAAGTACAAAAGAGAGATTGGTATATTGCTGGCAACCTTCAACATTGTTTGAAGTATCATAGATGGCCCAAATGCAGAACAGCTTCGTCAATGAACTGTTTGAAAAAGCTATGATCTAGATTAAAATCTTATTTTTTCCCTTAAATAGTATGTTGGGATGTCTTTAGCCATAGCCATAGCAAGCTCTTAAGAGAACACGTACGTACTGTTAAAGTAAAAAACAAAAAACAAAAACCGATGTTTTGAAGACGGAGTATGGCTGAATGCGAGGTAGGGAACTTTAATTTAGCCACACACACACACACGCACACGCACACACACACAAACACTCACACACACAAACACACACACGCACATACACTCACGCTCACACCCACACATACACACACATACATACATACACACACGTGTGATACGACTATTTAACGAAAAGACGCTAAACTGAATAACTAACAACACACACACACACACACCACACACACACACACACACAAAACACACACACACACACACACACACACACAACCACCATCACCCTATATACATACGTACACACACACACTCTCTCTCTTCTCTCTCTCTCTCTCTCTCTCTCTTTTCTCTCTCCTCTCTCTCTCTCTCTCTCTCTCTCTCTCTCTTCTCAGGGATAGAGGTTTAAGTATGCACAGTAAGACATCCACACACACACACACACACACTCACACACACACACATACACACACACCCTCACACACACACACATTTCTCCCTTTAAACAAATACTTAATACCTAGCATTGATTCCCCCCAAATAAACCCTGGGTGAAACTGAGTGTACGTTCTGGGTGACCTCCAGCCTGTTAAACCGCGGAACGCCCAAACAAGAACGACGGCAAACGTTACAGAACACAGGACAACACGATACTTGTGTTTTTCTCCTTCAAATCTTCCATCAATTTGTCCTTGCTCTTTTGAAATAATCGAAGTGTTTAGCCAAAGCAAAACAACGAAAATGTCTGCTGTTTCAATTTGAACAGGAAAGTCGACAGTGTGACGGTCCTTTGTGAACAAACAGCTGCGTGTGTATTGACTGTTGCTTATTGCTTTTTCCACAAACGCCAGTTTTAAGTCTATTCCTGTGTGTTTGTGTGTGTGTGTGTGTGTGTGTGTTGTGTGTGTGTGTGTGTGTGTGTGTGTGTATGTATGTATGTTGTATGTATGCAGTATGTATGTATGTATCCATGTTCTATCTATCTGTCTGTTGTCTGTCTGTCTTATCTGTCTATCTATTATCTATCTATCTATCTATCTATCTATCTATCTTTCTTTCTTTCTTTCTTTTCTCTATCTGTCTATCTATTCATATGTTTGTCTGTCTGTCTTTGTCTCCCTGTTGCTTCTCTGTCTGTCTGTCTGTCTGTTTTTCTCATATATCTATCTATCTATCTATCTATCTATCTATCTTTCTTTCTATCTATCTATCTATCTTTCTATCTATCCATCTATCTATCTATCTATCTATCCATCATCTATCTATTTATCCGTCTATCTATCTATACATTATTCATCAATCCATTCATCCATCCACCATCCATCCATCCGTCTGTCTGTCTGTCTTTCCTTTGTCAATCTATTTATTTGCCTTTGTCCATCTGTCTCTCTCTCTTGTCTCTCTCTCTGTGTCTCTCTCTGTTCTCTTTCCCTCTCTGTCAGTCTGTCTGTCTCTCTCACACTCTCTCTTTCTTACTCACTCCCTCTTTCTCTCCCCCCCCCCCTCTCTTTCTCTCCCTTTCCCCCTGCCTGTCTGTCTTTCTCTCTGCCTGTCTGTCTACTTTACTGCCTCTGTGAACGTCTCTCTGACTGGCATTGTCTGTCTGTCTGTCTGTCTGTCTCTGTCTGTCTGTCTGTCTGTCTGCTTGTCTGTCTGTCTCTCTGTCTGTCTGTCTGTCTGTCTCAGCACACACTCTTGGAACTCCCTCGGAGATGGGAAGAAAAATGTGTAGCTATTCTAGACAGCGCTCTGTTTTTCTGAGTGCGTCTGGGGACTTGATTGGAAAAAAAAGAGAGAGAGTGGGAAAGAATAAAAAGGAAGAAAGAGAGAGAGAGAGAGAGAGAGAGAGAGAGAGAGAGAGAGAGAGAGAGAGAGAGAGAGAGAGAGGGACAGACTGACAGACAGTGACAGACAGATACATAGAGAGAGACTTTTTTTCCATTTTATTCTTTTATATCGAAGATAATGGAAAAAGCACTTATGTGGTTTGTTTTTTACATTCAGTCCCCAGAGACAGAGAGACAGAAAAAGAGAGAGAGAGCGACAGAGAGAGAAATGTAGGGGAGAGAGAGAGAGAGAGAGAGAGAGCGACACAGAGAGAGAGAGAGAGAGAGAGAGAGAGAGAGAGAGAGAGAGAGAGAGAGAGAGAGAGAGAGAGAGAGAGAGAGAGAGAGAGAGAATAAAAGAGAAAGAGACGGGAAGGAAAATAGGAAGAGAAAACATCATTTTCCCTCGAAAAACAAACATTAATTAATGCGTTTTATATTTGCATCTAATCCTTTTCTTCATTACTCAGAAATAAAGAAAGAAAACAAAGAAAATAAAGAAAAACATAAAAACAAAGAAAAAGACAGACAGAGACAGAGACAAAACTCGAGAGAGAGACAGAGAGGCAGGGACAGACAACTCCAGACCGAGCATTTCCCAGTTTCAGCAGTCTCTATCGAACGGAAAGGAAGAAAAGGTCATTTCCGGCCGTTTAGCTGGCAAGTTTAAAGAAGTAGCAGCAGCAGACAGAGGACAGTGATAAGAAGATCACTTGGTAACCGACTGTATGACCTTGACCTTTGCGGATGCTGAGAGTGGCAGCCATGTTGTAGAATCACCAACAGGAAACCAAGGAGAACGAAGATTGATTGGTTTATACTGGTGAAACTTGAATATGTACACAACAATTTTTTATCGAGTATTTTTGCATAACGTAGAGAGGGACGGAATAGCTCAGTGGTCAGAGCGCTCGCTGTCCCCCAAGCTTAGGTTAAACAGCATCGAGCGTGGTTACCAAGTGGATGGGTGGACTGTTTGAGCGCCTTGGCTTCTATCAGTACAGCCCCCCAGTTCACCCAGCTGTAAATGGGTACCTGCCCTCTTTAGGGTCAGGGAAGGTAAAGCGGCGAGGGAGAGGAGATGGGTTTCGCCCTCAATATGCTGGCCCCTGGAGAAGCTGACGTCTCTGACGCCTCGCTTCTCTACGACCACATAGGTTATGGGACACCTTTACCTGTTATTAAGAGATGTTGTAAGTGGTGATTGAGGAGCCAGGTGTCAGAGATCTCCGCTTCTGCAGCTAGGGGCCAGCATCCTGAGGATGGCGCCCAGCTCCTCTTCTTTGCTGTGCTACCCTGCTTTATCCCTGAAGAGGACAGGTACCCATGGGTGAGCCTGGGCGGATTGAAGCCAAGGTCCACGAACGATCACCCATCCAAGAGGCAACCACGCTAAAGGCTGTTTAACTTAAGATTAATTAATTAATTAATTTATCTATTTCTTCTTTTATAGCGAGGATAATGGAATAATCACTTAAGTGCTTTTTTTTACATCTAGTCCCCGTGTGTATGCGGATTGTGAATTCTGTCATATGTTCCCACTGGCACACAATGGCCTACTCTTACAAATAGCGGAACAGGATTTAACGTATGCGCAAGATGTTCTGCGTGCGTTCGCACACAGGGCCTCGGTTTATAGTCTCATCCGAAGGACTTTTGGGGAGAGTGGATTCGGCACTGATGTGAACTCCATGGGAAAAAATCTTCTTGAACGGGAATCGAACCCGGGTCGTAAGATTGGGAGCGCAATGTTCTAACCACTAGGGATAGCAAACATCCTGACCACTGAGCTATACGGTCTCCAATCATTTACCTTCTCCCGGGTAAAAAACATACAAACAAACAACAGTCAGTGTAAATATCATCCCCACCTTCTGGAAACTATGTGCTAGAAGTTTCCTATTTTCTATCCCTCTCTGTGTTTCTGCCTTGTTCTTTTTCTTTCCTTCACCTTCTCATTGTCTATTTCTGCCTTCTTTGTCCATTCTCCTGCCACCCCCCCCCCCCCCACCACCCCCCCCCAAGAAAGACTTAAAAGATAACAACTCCTCTTATGCCGAAGTGGGATGCGCTGGGCCTGACTTGCCAGTGGCTTAACGGCAGCGTAACGCAGTTTCGCTCATATGGCAGACGACAATGCCTGCTGTCTGAGCGTTCGACGAAGAAGAAAGTTTCCCATAAACAGCCCCCCACCCCACCCCTCCCGAACAATAGTCGCCTAATCCACTCCATTACCACCCAAAGCACGGGCTTGCTTCCACGGCACACTGAACACAGTCCCTCTTGATTGCTGTCATCGAACCGTTCCGTACCACCCTGTGCTTACCAATACCTCATCTCATCTCATCTGCTTCCATAACGGTGGTCTAGAGGTAACGCGCCTGTCTAGAAAGCGAAAAGTCCGGGTCGGAAGTGGTTCGTACCCGGTTTGGGCCCGAACATTTTCCCCCATTCATTAGACCGTGAGTGGTGGTCTGGGCGCTAGTCTTTCGGATGAGACGATAAACCGCGGTCCCGTGTGTTACACAAAATTATTCAGCGCACGTAAAAGAACCCACGGCAACGAGAGAGTTGTCCCTGGCAAAATTCTTAGAAAATAGTCACTCTGATAGGGAAACAAATACAGTTGCAGACAAAAAACAAAAATAAAAATAAAAAGGGTGGCGCTGCTGTTGTGGCGACGCGCTCTCCCCGGAGAGAATAGCCTGAATTTCACGCAGAGAAATATCGTGACCTAAAGTGGTATGAATAAATAAATAAATAAATAAATAAATAACCCCCTCCAGGGTCGTAGGGGCACTGCAGTGACGAACGTTGCGCCAGTTGGCTCCATTTGCAACAGTTGTGGACAAGTGCCTGGGTTGTGGAGAAGCTCTTCCCGGTCCATTCAGTGATGCTGTCTGCCCATTTCTTCTTCTTCGGCCTGCCTCGCCTTCTCTTCCCCTGCACTGTTCCCTGCAGTATGGTTTTGGAGAGCCCATCTGATCTAGTCACATGTCCGTACCATCTGAGCTTCCTTTTCTTGACTGTGGTCAGCAGGTCTTCGTAGTGCTTTACTTGTTGGGCGATGGTTTGTCGGACTTCTCCGTTGGTGATGTGGTCCGTGTATGAAATACCAAGGAGTGGTCTGAGGCATCTCATCTCCAAAACCTGGACCCTTCTTTGTAGATCTGCATTCAGTGTCCAGGATTCGCATGCATACAGGTATGTGGAGATGACCAGTGCATGCAGTAGCTTGACCTTGGTCCTGAGAGAGATGTTTCGGAACGAATACCTAGATTCAGCCAATCCACCGTTGGCCGTCGCTTTTTTCTGTTTCTGGTCCAGCGATCTGAAATGACCTCCCTCTCTCCCTTTGCCGAGAGCCTATTTATGACACTTTTAAATCTAGATTTAAGACATATTTATTACAAACCTAAAATTCTCCCCTCTTGTTTCATTTCATATCTGTCCCTGCCTCCAACAGCCGAAATCCCCATCACACTACCAAAGTGTCTAACCTCTGTGTGTGTGTGTGTTTTGCGTGCGTGCGTGCGTGCGTGCGTTCGAGCGTGCGCGCACACATTTGAATTTGGTAACACTGTTAATTGCTAGTGGTTGTATGTGTAATAATAGGTCGAATGCAAGTGCTTTGATTTTTTTTTTTACAAGATATTTTTCTTCTTCTTCTCATCATCATTATCATTAGTATCATTATCACCACCACCATCATCATCATCATTATTATTATTATTACTATTATTATTATTATTATTATTATTGTTACTATCACTATTATTCCTCCCCACATTCCCACTACACTCTTCCCACACAAGTCTGGCATTTCCCTTTGCAATAGTCTTCATGGCTAGCCATCTTGGCCCTAACCTTTTGCTAGGGTGAACGAACGGACTTTGGGAGCTAGTCCACCGCCTTGAAATCGATCAATTAACCAACCAACCAATCAATCAATCAAATCATTCAATCGATCGCACTTATCGTTAAAGAAAGGTTGCGTTAAAAACAGCTCTTAAGGAATCAGTTTCTCATAGACCACTGCCTGACATCAAACCCTTTAAGAGAAAAAAAAAGTTATAGTTTGAAGGTCAGGGGGTGGGTGGGGGTCAGGTGGGGGTGTGGGAGTAGGTTGGGGGTGGGGGTAGGGGTGGTTGGGGTGGGGTTGGTGTGGATGACGGTATCGGCAAACCTGTCAGTTCTGAAGAAGCCTGGTCTAGAAAAGTAATGATCAGAGAGAGAGAGGGGGGGGGGGGGGAGAGGGAGGGAGAGATAGAGAGAGAATGGGGGAGAGGGAGGGAGGTAGAGAGGGAGAGGGGGGAGAACGTGAGGGGAGGGAGGGAGTGACAGACAGATAGACAGACAGACAGACTAAACAGAGAGACAGAAATAAGACAGACCAGACAGATAGGCAGACAGAGACAGACAGACAGTCGGACAGATAGAAAGAGAATGAAAGACAGACAGAGACAGAGATACACTTTTGCAAATACTGTTTATATAGTTTGGAATAGTCTTTTAATGTGCATTAATACCAAACACGCATCTCTTTTACTTAAAGCCTTCGACTCATGCCCCCCTCCCCCCCCTCCCTGTTTCCATTGTCCTTTATCACTTTTATCACTTTTTTAAAACACAAACAAACCATTTTTTGGTGAGGGGTGGAGGGAGGTGTAGGGCATATGTTTATTGACACAGTCACGAACTTTCAGCGCAGCAGCATGAATATTTCCCAAGTTATAGAGCAAAATATAGGGTTGTGGGTGAAAATTCACCCACGAGGTACGGGGAAGTTTTAAGAGAACAGACGTAAAATAAAAGACAAATAATGCTAATCTGTATCTGCTTTTTCCTCCCTGTGTTGTCATTAATCTTTTATCCAAGGGGAAAGGGGAGAGGGGGGGGGGGGGTATATTCTTTATCCCATCCCTCCTCCGAGGCTGGGAGGAACCGGAAACTCCAAAGTCTGTACAACTTCCTGTCCTGCGTTGTATGTCTACTCAAACTTAAGACTAGTGGGATCTGCGCTTTCGCTTTTCTCTTTTTTTCTGCGGGTCTGCCTGTATCGCGTTGTATTGCAGTCTTTCTGTCTGTCTTTCTGTGGCTTTCTCTCTGTCTGTCTGTCTGTGTGTCTGTCTGTGTCTGTGTCTGTCTGTCTTTCTCTCTCTTCCATTATCCTCTATATAAAAAATAAACTAAAAATTAAAAAAATTTTTAAAAATTCCTCTTTTTCGTCTCCCTTTGTCTCTCTGACTTAACAACATAAAGAAGCTGTTCTCCAATGAATGACAATATATCTATATAGAACAATAATAATTATAGAATCCATGTCATTAACACTGTTTGGGCTGTCATAAACTATTTATGCTTTTCACTGATTCTATGTTTTGTACCCAGTCCCCATCCCACTGTCCCCTTGTGAATGGGCGTTGGCGCGTATCACAATAAATATTGTCATTGTCTCTATCTC
>CM054152.1:56283079-56288079 GCA_028751875.1 Rapana venosa | reverse complement strand
AGAGAGATACATGCAGAGTCAGACACAGAAAAGCAGAGGACAGAGACAGAGTCGACAGACACAGGCAGACACAGAAAAACACAGAGAGAAAGAGACAGGAGACAGAGAGAGACATACAGAAACAGACAGCAGAAAACAGAAAGAGAGAGCGACAGAGAGAGAGAGACACAGAGAGAGAGAGGAGAAGAGAGAGAGAGAGAGAGAAGAGAGAGAGGCAGGCAAAAAAAAGAATCCTTGTGGCTATTGGTACTTTTTAAAAAAAGTACACCATTTTCAAAATACACAGGCTGTATGTACTTTCACCCTGTACCAAAGAAAGGTAAAGGACTAAATTTTATATTTACTAGGGGTTGGCGGTAGGGGGGGCGGGAGGTTTAGTTTCCAACTTGGCACAAAATGCAGTTTAGTGGGCACTATAGCGAACAAGCGAACAGTGGAAAGCAAAGTCTTTAAACAATTTGAAAGAAGGGTTTTTGGAAAGGGGGGGGGGGGGGGGGGGGGATGGGAGAGGAGAGGAAAGGAAGAGGAGTGGGGGGGAGAGGTTGCTCATAGGAAAGATATATTATAGGATGGGATCTTGTTTTGTAAAAAATGGATGATTTGAGTGTGGGTGCACTTAGAGAGAGGGGGGGGGGGGGGGAGTGTAGGAAAAAGAGGGAAGAAGAAGAGAGAGAGAAGGAGTGAGAAAAGGGGGGAGAGAGGAAGGAGTGAGAGAGAGAGAGAAGGTAGTGAAGAGAAAAGGAGAGAGGAGGAGGGAGAGAGAGAGAAGGAAAGAGAGAAGGCGGTAGAGAGAGGGAGGGAGAGAGAGAGAGAGAAGAGAGAGGGGAGAGAGGGAGAGAGGAGAGAGAGAGGGAGAGAGAGAGAGAGAGAGAGAGAGAGAGAGAGAGAGAGAGATGGAAGGAGAGAGAAAGGAGAGGGAAGAGGAGAGAAAGAGAGAGAAGAGAGAGAGAGAGAGAGGAGAGAGAGAGAGAGAGAGAGAGAGAGAGAGAGAGAGAGAGAGAGAGGGAGAGAGAGATGGGAGGAGGGGGGACAATGACAATGACAAATTCTTTTATTTCGAGGATAATGAATAAGCACCCACGTGCTTATTTTTTTACATCCAGTCCCCGACCTTAGGGATACATCATGATAATAAACCGAATACTCATACACTCACAGAGAAAAAAACAAAAAAAGAAACAAAACAAAACTTTAAAAGGCAATAAAAATCAAAAAAAGAGGAAGGGAGAGAGGAGAGAGAGAGAGGAGAGAGAGAGAGAGAGAGAGATAGAGAGAGAGAGAGAGAGAGAGATGGAGAGAGAGAGAGAGAGACGGAGAGAGGAGAGAGAGAGAGAGAGAGAGAGAGGAGAGAGAGAGAGAGAGAGAGAGAGAGAGAGAGAGAGATAGAGAGAGAGAGAGAGAGAGATGGAGAGAGAGAGAGAGAGACGGGAGAGAGAGAGAGAGAGAGAGAGAGAGAGTGAGAGAGAGAGGGAGAGGGAGAGAGAAGAGAGAGAGAGAGATGGAGAGAGAGAGATGGAGAGAGAGAGATGGAGAGAGAGGAGAGAGAGAGAGAGAGAGAGAGAGAGGGACGGAGAGAGAGAGAGAGGGAGAGAGAGAGATCATAAGTCATGGCCACATACATGTTTTCCTTCAAATCTTATTGCTTGCGTTCTTTGTCACTGTAATAAAATGCACTGGCTTGTGTAAACAACTACGTTTTGTTTGTCTGCTTTTTTTTTGCTTTGCAAAGCTTTATTGATTTCTCTTCTTTTTATTATATGCAACACGACTGTGTGTGTGTGCTAGAATTATAATTTTCGGCTTAGACATCGATGAAAAATAGCTTTAAGCAAGAAGACAAATAATCAGACATTAGTGAAAAGCTGTAATTCCAACTCCTATTCCAAAAAAACAACCACCTTCATCATCTCAAAACAGACAAATTCAGCCCACGCAGCATGCTAAACTTGCTTCCATTAAAATAAAAAAACAGACAGTATCACCTTCTTCTTCTTCATTGTGGATATCTCAGACTGCAACTATCTTCTCTCCTAAGAGCAAAAACTAATGCGCTGCGCTGCCGTTAAGCGCCTGACAAATCAGGCCCAGCGCATCCAACAACGGCGTGGGAGAGAACTGTTATCTTATAATAATAATAATAATAATAATAATAATACTAGTAATAATAATAATAATAATGATAATAATAATGATAATAATGATGATAATGATGATGATGATACTACTACTACTACTACTACTACTACTACTACTACTAAATGGAATTCATATAGCGCTATATCTCGCAAAAAAAAAAAAAATCACAGCGCTTTCATCCATCCTACTCATTCACATGCAGCCAGTTACAATTAATAGTTGTTTTTGTTTGGGTTTTTTGTGTGTTTGTTGACAAATTCAAATGTATACACACACGCTCGCCCGCACGCACACACGCGCACACACACACACACACACACACACACACACACACACACACACACACACACACACACACACACGCGCACTCACGCACACACATAAAGGTTGTATACTCGGCAGGGTGATGGGGTTTGGCTGTCGAGGGCAGGGACAAAAATGAAATGGAACAAGAGGGGAGAATCTTAGGTTTAAAATAAATGTTGCCTTCAGGCAAGATTTAAAAGCGTCATAAGGAGGCCTTTAACGAAGGGAGAGAGGGAGGTCATCCCAGATCGATGGACCAGAAACAGAGCAAGAGCGACAGCCAACGGTGGACTGGTTGAATTTTAAGTCTTTCTAGGAAAACAAACAGAAGGGCAGGAGAATGGACCAAGAAGGCAGAAAACAGACAAGCTAGAACATACTTCCCCCCAAAAGTCCTTCGGATGAGACTATAAAACCCAGGCCCCGTGTGCGAACGCACGCAGACCATCTTGCGCACACGTTAAATCCTGTTCCGCTTTTCGTAAGAGTCGGCCAGTGTGTGCCGGTAGGGAAGAGATGACAGAATTGACAAAACCGCATACACACGGGGACTGGATGTAAATATAAACATATGTGCTTATTTCATTATCCTCGATGTAAAAGAATAAAATTTAATTTAATTAAAAAATAAATAAATAAAATGCTTCGTCCTAATGCCACAGGAACACGATAGAGAACAAGAAAAAAAGTGAAGAAAACAGAAACAGGGTAAAGAATCGAACCTTCACTCCCCTGAGACGACCTGGTACAGTCTATTCTAGTCCATGTAGCCACCGGGTAGTCTGTCTGTTAGACATTTCCTCCCCCCCCTACCCCCCACCCTAGCCCCCAACCCCTACTTCCACCACCCACCCCACTCCATCTCCTCTTTACCAAGTGCCAAGGAAACATCGTTGTCGTGGGAGTTCTGGTCTCTTATGTCCGCTTTTGCCCTCCAGAAGGAGAGGGAGAGGAGGGAGGGAGGAAGGGGAGAGAGACAGTCAGACAGTCAGACGGACGGACGGACGGACGGACAGACAAAGGTGATGGGGTGGAGTGCACTAGGATATAACGCATGTAAAATGTCAGAAAGGAATTCCTTCTTTTCAATCCCTCTATTTCTGTTCTGCCTTGTTCTTTTTCTTCCTGTCACCCCCTTCTTGACTTTTGTTCTGTCCTTTTGGTCAATTCTCCTGTCTTATTTTTTTCCCCAGATAGACTTAAAAGATAACAATTATCTCCCACGCTAAAGTCGGATGCGCTGTATAACTCATGATCGTCTCTTCCAAAATGGTACATGCACATGCTAACACTAAACCCCAAACGGACATTATTACTAAGGCCACACAGACACGACACAGACACACAGACACAGACACACAGACACAGACACACACATACACACCACATTCCACATTCACTCACACAGACACACATACACGCACACCCTTACACACAGACACAGACACACACACACACACGTGTATATATATATATATATATATATATATAATATATATATATATATATATATATACATAACAATGTAGTCAACATTGTTTTACGTGATGTTGACTACATTGTCATGTAGATAGTTCTACAGTTCCATTGTTACATTACTTTCCTACAGTTCATACCTCCCTCTCTCTCTCTCTCTCTCTCTCTCTCTCTCTCTCTCTCTCTCTCTCTCTCTCTCTCTCTCTCTCTCTCGTCTAATATCGCTTTGTGTGAATACACATAAAATCAAAGAAATGCACACACCCAAACACATGCACGCACGCGCGCATGTGTGTATGAGTATGTGTGTGTGCGTGTGTATGTATATGTGTGTAATTTTATTTCCCAATGTATTATCTTATCGATTTTCCTCTCTTTACTGGTTTAATTTATTGGTGAAGGTTGCAATAATGTAGCATTTCAGTATAATCATTAAGAAATTTGTTCTTAGATAGATGGCTTGATGAAAAAAACCAAATGCATTGCTTATTCAATGTACCATCTGGAAATAAAAATCTGACCTAACTTGACTTGACTTGACTTGACTTCACACACACACACCACACACACACACACACACACACACACACACACACAACACACACACACACACACACAACGCACTAGCGTAGTCTTCAAACATAGCCCCCCAAAAAAGGGCCCTGATTTAAAAAGCTGTTCAAATACAGGCCAGTCTCTATGGTAAAGATAGGGAGAGAGGGGGGTCGGGGGAGGGTAATTTTTTTCCACATCTGTCAAAGACTCCTGGCTGCTACCATGGCAACAACGTTAGTAGAGGTGGACGGGTGAAGTCTTTACAAATTAAAGAAGTGTTCTTTTAAAACATAATTTTAAAAACCCTGTCTTTGTTTCTGCCTTATTCTTGGTCCATTCTCCTGCCTTTTTTTCCCCCCAAAAGACTTAAAAGATACTCTATCATGCCGAAGTCGAATGTGTTGGGCCTCTCTATGCTTCTGCATTATTTATTCTGATTTAAGACATAAGTGTTTGGACTCTAGTATAGTAACCAACCATACGTGAGTTTGCTGAAACATGGGTCAGTTTCTTCCATTCGCAATCTC